>BSBK01013330.1:0-110340 GCA_027943335.1 Chamaecyparis obtusa
TATATATATATATATATATATAATATATATATATATATATATACATATATATATATATATACATATATATATATATACATATATATATATATGTATATATATATATATATATATATATATATATACATATATATATATATATATACATATATATATATATATGTATATATATATATATGTATGTATATATACATATATATATATATATATATGCAGACGTGTGTACATATATACACACATATATATATATATACACATATACATATACATATATATATATATATATGCACACGTAGATTTTATTAAACAACCAGTGTATATAAGAATATATATATATATATATATATATATATATATATATATATATATATATATATATATATATATATATATTCTTATATACACTGGTTGTTTAATAAAATCTGCATGTGCATATATATATATATATGTATATGTATATGTATGTATATATATATATATATATACATACATACATATATATATATATATATATATATATATATATACATAGATATATACATACATACATACATATATATATATATATATATATATATATATATATGTATGTATGTATGTATATATATATACTGGTTGTTTAATAAAGTCTGCGTACACACACACACACACACATGTGTAGACTTTATTTGTAAAGCCTCAATTTTCTATAAAAAATAAAACATATCTCAAGAATAAAAATGCTCAAAGTCGATAAATTAAATTCCATGCATATCATTAATATTTCATAATTTGACCATAAGTGTCATTATACAATAATGATAAAGGGTTACAAATTACTTCATTCGATCATATCGTTGACAACTACAATCATTAAATCAAATAAATACATCTTTATTACAAAGTTTTGACCTTCTGTCAAAATTCAATTATATACATTTAAATCAAGAATAAAAATTATTTCCCAAGCCATCATATAACGGTATCTAGGCATCACACTGTAACAATCCCTATCTCCTAAGCCTCCAGACAGCACGTCCACTTGCAAATCCTAAGATGGGAGTGTGGCTGAGGCACTTTTTCCGCCCAACCATGGAGTGGTTAGCTCCCCCGGGACTTACCTTGATATGGAAGCGCACCGACCTTGCTCGAGAAGACTAGTAACTTGGCACTGAAGAGCCGGAATAATATGAAGCAACTGTGATTCTATTTATTACAACAATCTATAGTATGAATAGAAATCCTAATCACTAACCAAGCATATTCATGAAACATATGCAAAAATAATCTTTGGCCAAAGAATATTTTCAAAATCAGTAAAAAATGACAGGTAATAATACACTATTACTCTTCTCTGTCTTATTCCAAATTATGCTTCAATTCAAGAGTAAACTTAAAATTAACATCTAATTTAACAAAACTTCTACTATGCCGAATCCATTGAACACCAAATACTTGTCAGAGCAATTTTAAAAAACACGAACAAAAAATAATCTCAGAAGGATGAACTAATTTATAGTGTTTAGAAGAACATGTAAAAGTTAACCCAATATTTCACAGTCAGTCTCTTCATTAATCTTCTACCTTTTAACAAATAATTTCCAATTACATAACTCTATACAACAAAATAACTGCTTTGTTTTCTCCCTATATTTCAAATAGTTTCAATCGTATGGTTCCTATGTCTGTACAAAATTTCATCTCACAAATCCTAAATGGTAACAGTAAAATTTTATAGTTAAATGACCAACAACCTTCTGAAATTCAGAAGCTCTAAACAAAACTAGATGTTTGGTTTGTTTTATTTATTTTGTTGCTCGTCAGAGTTTGGCTTCAGTTCTGATTTAAAAACCACAGTCTGGTAAAGAAAAAAAATAAAAAAATAGAGAAGAGATAAATGAAATCTGTGTATAAACAAAGAAGCAATCTTGTAGTTGTCGAGGTTTCCAAAGTCAAGACTTTCTTTGAAATCGAGAGATTTCATATCAAAATCTGATGATGACATTTTTAATTGACATATAACAAGTCCTTCTCAATCAGGCTTAAGACAAACAACTACACTGTGCATGCTAAAAAGAAAACTCTAAACAAAATCACAACAAGAAAAGAATAGACCCCTCACTCCCAGTCAACCTTCAATTCATCAAGATTATTAAAACTAAAAAGCCTAAATTGATCCACGAAAGATGTGATAAGTGATGAAACTAGACTTCTATTCCAATTCCTGTTTGACTTCTACATCGCTAATAGATATTCATCTCTTAAAACAGTTACACAACTATGCCATCACGAGAGATTAGATATAATTTTAAAAGAATGAAAACATAAACCGTAATTTTACAGTCTTAAAAATATTAACTATTTTTTTAAAATAGAAAAGTAACTAATATTGAATAGTTTAACAATTATTAGCTCTTCATTCCAAAATAAGAGTAACATAACCTTTAAAAAAAAAATTAAAAGTAAGTTTCATCTTTCAAATATACTTTCAAATTGGAAAATGAAAACTACGAATTAATCATTTTAAGAAATAAAAATCCAAATAAATGAGCTACGTGGTGTGTGAATATTTTTCTTCGTAAAATTTCGGACTCATCCATACCGAGAAGCTAGGCTCCCCTACCTCGACCACACCCTCGTCCTCAGATCTTGTCAACATACCAACACTCAAATTTTGATCAATAGGTTAGTTCCCAAAAATCTATAACCAAATCAATTTGAAAAATCTTTCATAATGAGCATGCATAATCATATCAAGACATATAATATATTTAAACATATAAAAATTAATGATTTTTAACAAATTAACTAATTTACCTATAATAAACTTAGTAAAGCATCTAACATATAATATTTATTGCTCTAATGTCATCAAAACTCGACCAAGTCAAAAAGTTTACACTAGTCGCAAACAACTAAAAAATAATCATAGGTCTATATATATGTAGACTTTATTAAACAACCAGCCAGTTTATATATATATAAACTTTATTAAAAAATCAGTCTGCATACATACATACATACATACATACATACATACATACATACATACATACATACATACATACATACATACATACATACATATATATATATATATATATATATATATAAACCAATCTGCATATATATATGCAGATAGCAAATATATATACAGACTAGTTATATATGTATATATATTTGCTATCTGCATATATATATGCAGATTGGTTTATATATATATATATAAAACTAGTTTTTATATATATATGCATATATATAATATATATAACCAGTCTGCATATATATATATAACCAATCTGTATATATACAGATTGGTTATATATATATATATGAAGACTGGTTATATATATATAACCAATATATATATATATATATATATAACCAATATATATATATATATATATAACCAATATATATATATATATATATATAGATTGGTTGTTTAATAAAGTTTATATATATATACAGACTGGTTGTTTAATAAAGTCTATATATATGCAGATGCAAATTTTATTAAAAAACTAGTATATATATATAAACGTAGACTTTATTAAACAATCTGTGTATATATATATTATATATATATTATATATATATATATATATATATATATATATATATATATAAATATATTCTTATATACACTAGTTGTTTTAATAAAGTCTGCATCTGCATATATATATATATATATATATATATATATATATTAAACAGTAAACATGAGAAACAAATATTGTCAAAATAAGCTTAAATTTAAGCTGAAAATAATAGATAGATTTATAAAATAAATGGATCAGTTTATCATTGTTGTGAAAAAAATTGAATAAAACTTGAATAAAAGAAAAAGATTGTGTTGATAGATCTAGAACACGGTTAATTTCAAATAATAGATACCGAAACACAATTTCAGTGATAAACTGAATCTTTTCATAGAATTTAGATAATAAATTAAAAAACAGACAATCTCACTAATAAATTAGTCACTTCATAAATATAACAAAAAGTCAAAATTTTGATTGTACTAAGTTATAAGTGAATATATATGCAGATTAATTATTATATATATGTGTGTGTGAAGACTGATTGTTTAATAAAGTTTGTATATATATATATATATATATATATATATATGTACACTGGTTGTTTAATAAAATTTGTATTTGTATATATATATATATATATATATATATATATATATATATATATATATATATATATATATATATATATATATATATATATATATATATATATATATATATATATATATAGACTAGTTGTTTAATAAAGTATATATATATACAGTCTGGTTGTTTAATAAAATATATATATGTGCAGACTAGTTGTTTAATAAAATTTGTATATATATATATACTGTTGGAAACCGTAATTGAAACAATTGTTGTATTGTCATTGATGTCAAAACCTTAACTGGTAAGACTGTTGCTACTTAGAAAAGTACTATATCTATTGAAGTGTTGTGAATGAGTGAAGCAAGGTTGGTAACAATAGCACCTAGGGAAAGGTTGAGTTATCTTGATACTACAAAGTGTACTTGACTATTTTGCACAATGATGAGATAATGTATTGATTATCTTAGTGAGATTGAAGACTAACTGGTAGGCTTAACCGAGAAAAAATGGATAAAATCCTGTTTAAGCCGAGTTATGTTAGTGTCGACCGAGTTAGTGGATGTTGAGCAAAATCCTATGTCGACCGAGTATCAGTAAATTGTCGAGGAAGACAGTGCATGCTGAGGAAATAGTTTTAGTAATGACCAAGCGTTCTACATGAAGACTGAGTGAATGATCACAATATTGATCGAGCATCAACAATTTTATATTTGAAGAGAATTCTTTTTGGGGACAACATTGTTTGAATTCTTGGATTATGTAAAACGTGTTGACTTTATTTATTGATTGTATGGAAGCATTTAAAGCACTGTAAAATATTTTATTGTAAATCTTTATGAGATTTGAGATGTTTCTAGAAAAGAAGGTGAAGAACAAAATGTGGGTAGATTCAATGAATTTGACCTAACCCTAAGATCTACGAATGAGATTAAGTGGCAAAAGATGAGTTAACCTAATTGAGGAAAGTATTAAAGGAACCTGAACATTGGATTAGATGTATGAGAGTGGAGGAAAGGTTGATGTATTGGGGTGAAACCAAAATACTGGAAGATAAGTTTTATTGACTATATAAGCAAAAAGGCTGAAGGTGAAGTGTGGTGATCGCTTGAAGAAAAGTTCTGAGAAGATCAAAGATGGAGATGGCAAAGTTTCAAAGTCAGTAAACCAGTATTTGTGTATGAAATTGGATCTGATATTTGCAAAGTAAGTTGTATATTTTTCAAATCAACACTGCTGCTACTTTCTAACCATTGTAACAGTCAAAATCCTTTTAACAGAGGTTGATCTAATAGTCATAAGTTAAATCCTTTGAACAAGGTTGTATTCTAATGTAATGTATGTAAGTCCTTTGACGAAGCTCACTTTTAACAGGGTGATTAAATCCTTTAACCGGGTCACACTTGATAGTGTGCATTGTAAGCTTTGACAGGGTTGGCTTTTAACCGAGCTCACTTCAAAGAGTGAAAACAATAGTAGCATGTTACAAAGTGGTTTTTACCATATTGGGTTTCCACTATAAATCCTGGTGTCATACTTGTGTGTGAATGTTTTGGTGTGAACATTTCTATGGTTTACAAGTTAGATACAACTGGGTAGTGGACTGCATTGTTATATGTTTCTATTGATGAATCAGTGATGACTGAGTTTGTTTTGGTTGCTTGATCTGATTTAAAGTAAAGTTTTTAAGTTTGTCTTACACATCAGGACCTGAGAACAACTGATTCACCCCCCCTCTCTATTGTTCTAAATCATATTAACAATTGGTATCAGAGCCAAGTTGCTTATTGGTGTATATAGAAATCAAGTTTAAAGGGACTTGAAGCAAATGATCAAGATGTATAAGGAGGTATCGAAGTTGAATAAGGAGAACTTCCCTGCATGACAAAGCTTGATGAAGCTACACCTAGCCGGTATTGGTGATTCTGCAAAGTACTATATTGAGAATGACTATGTCTCACCTGCTGCACCTATGACTGTTGAAGAAATGAGAGGTAAGAAAGAACATAATTAGGCAATGCTAGAAATTGCATCTTCCCTAAGCTATCCAAAATTTGAAGACATCAAGGACTGTACAACTGCTAAGGAGATGTGGGACACTCTTGCAAAGATCTATGGTGGTGACTTATTTTTACTAAAAGCAAAAGCCGAGAGTCTCAGAGGTAAGTTTGATGAAATGAGAATGCAAGAAGGTGAAAACATTGCACAATATTGTGGTAGAATAAAAGAAGTTGTAAATGCTATTAGGGGAGCCAATGGAACTATTGATGAGGAAACCATTATTGGAAAAGTACTAAGAACTCTGTGTCCTATATATGCTATCAAGATCTCAGCTATTCAGGAATCTAGATGTAACTCTACAAATGGACTCACTTTGGAAGGTTTGATTGGTAAGCTAACTACTTTTGAACTCTTTAATTATGATAATTTCACTGTTGGAAGTATTGGAAATGTTGAATTTGCTTTTAAGTCACAATTAGTTTTGAACAAACTTAAGAAGGAAAAAGAAAGATGCACAAGTGAAAGTGAAAGTGATAGTGACACTTCTGATGAAGAACTTGAAGATCTAGAAGCTCTTATGGCTAGAAGACTGAGAAGAGGAAAAGGAAAGTATAAAGGTAAACTCCCTATCATATGTTTTGCATGTAATAAGATCGGTCATATAGCTGCTAGATGTCCTGACAGGAAGAATAAAGATGATGAAAGGAAAAGCAAACACAAAGACAAAAGAGATGACAGAAGCTACCGAAGGAACAAAGACTACAAGGGAAAAGGTAAGAAATCTTGTTATATTGCTGAAGAAGGAAATGGCACTGATGGTGATGATGTTGAAATTGAAGTTGTCTATGTTGCAATGAAAGATGAATCTGATGAGGATGAGAAAAATGCATTGATTTCCTATGTGAACAAGAATGATAAATGGATTATTGACAGTGGATGTTTAGATCACATGATTGGTGATAAGGATAAGTTTGAAACTTTATATCATTACAGAGGTAAAAGTGTAACATTTGGTAATGATGCACCATGTCCTGTTAGAGGAAAAGTTTTGATTAAACTAACTGATAAGATATCTTGTGAAAATTCTTATTGGGTTGATGGTCTTAATTATAACTTGTTAAGTGTTGCTCAGCTAAACAAAACTAGTTACCGAGTAGAATTTCATCACAAGAAAGATAAAATATTTGATGCCATTGGTGAACTGATTGGAAGTGGAGAGCAGACTAGAGGTAATTTGTTCTATCTTGACCTATCTGAAGAAACATGTTTAATTGCACAACTTGATGATATTTGGTTATGGCATAAGAGGCTGTGTCATGTGAATTTTGACAATTTGGTAGAGATAAGTAAAAAGAAGAAACTAAGAGGTCTACCTAGACTGAAGAAACCTGAGAATATAATGTGCAAGGAATGTCAGTTAGGAAAAATGACAAAGTCAAGTTTCAAGAGAAAATCCTTTACTTCTGAAAACATTTTAGATTTGGTTCATACTGACCTTTGTGGACCTATGGGTATATAAAGTTACTGTGGTGCTAGATACTTTATCTTGTTTGTTGATGATCATACCAGGATGATGCATGTAATGTTTTTAAGAGAGAAATCTAATGCTTTTCAATTCTTCAAGTGTTACTTGGCTAAAGTTGAGAAGGAGATAGGTAGGAACCTGAAATGTCTTAGATCTGACCGAGGTGGAGAATTTACATCAAATGAATTTAATCTATTTTGTAATGAAAGAGGTATTAGAAGATAAATGTCTGCACCTAGAACTCCTCCACAGAATGGTATAGCAGAAAGAAGAAACAGATCTATCTTGGACTGTGTAAGGACATTGATGATTGAAAAGAATGTGCCTCAAAAATATTGGAAAGAAGCTATAAGCATTGCTATTTACACTCTTAACTGGGTACAAGTCAGAAAAGGTACACATCTGACACCTTATGAATTATGGTATGGACATGTACCGAATGTTAAATACTTTAGAATCTTTGGAAGAAAATGCTATATACTAAAAGATACTAGGAATGGAAAGTTTGATGTTAAAAGTGAAGAAGGCATATTCCTAGGGTATTCCATGAAAAGTAAGGCTTATAAGTGTTTGAACTCTAACATTGACAAAATAGTGGAAAGTGTGAATGTAAGAATTGATGAGTATGAAGAAAGAAACAAAGTTGATAGTAAAAGAGAACCAGAAGATTACAAATCTTTTGTGTACATTGAACAGGAAGAAGAGGCAAGTAATAGACTTGCACCTAATGCTGAGTCTCAGATAAGCAATGCTGAGTGATAGACAGGTAATGCCGAGCATCAGGAAAATAGTGTCGAGAAAGAACAAGAACATGCCGAGCTACAAAATGGTACTACCAACTATCAGGAAGAGGTTGCTGAGAATTCAGAAGCTGAATCTAACAATCTTGTTGGGGAACTTGATGAAATAGAAGAGAAAAATGCTGAACCTATTTTGGAAAAATATGTAAGAAGACATCACAAGCCTGAATAGATAATTGGAGATAAAGATGCTGGAATTTAGACCAGAAGTAAGATCAAGGATCCAACATGCCTACTATGTGATTTTGAACCTAAAACAACAAGAGAAGCATTAGAGAATGAAGATTGGATATGAGCAATGAATGAAGAGATTGACCAGATCGAGAAAAATGATACTTGGACACTAGTGCCGAGACCTGAAAATAAGAATGTTATAGGAACAAAATGGGTATTTCAAAATAAGATGAATGAAAATGGTGAAATCACTAGGAACAAAGCTAGACTAGTACGCAAAGGCTACGCACAAGAAGGAATAGATTATGGGGAGACATTTGCCCCTGTAGCTAGACTAGGAGTAAGAACTTTGCTTGCATATGCTGCCTGTAAAAATTTCAAGGTTTATTAAATGGATGTCAAGTCTGCATTTCTAAATGGTATATTGGAAGAAGAAGTTTACATAGAAAAACCAGAAGGTTTTATTGATCCAAACAAAAGACACATGGTATGCAAATTGAACAAAACATTATATGGATTGAAACAAGCGCCCAGAGCATGGTATGAGAGGTTGCATAACTATCTGATGTAGATTGGATTTTCAAGGACAAATGAGACAAGCAATCTGTATATGAAAGATGAAGAAGGAAAAGGTATTTTGTTAGCAAAATTTTTTGTTGATGACATTATTTTTGGTGGACAAGATGATTTGTGTAAGAGATTTTCAAATGAAACGCAAACTAAATTTGAAATGAGTATGTTTGGAGAAATCAAATTCTTTGTTGGTTTACAAATATCAGATGAAGAAAGGAATTTTCATCACACAGTCTAAGTATGTGAATGAAATATTGAAAACTTCTGGGATGGAAGATGCTAGACCAGTAGGAACTCCTATGGTTACTGGACAAAAGTTATCAAAAAATGATGATGCTGTTGAGGCGAATCAGACTTTGTATAGATCCATGATTGGAAAGTTGCAGTATGCTATACATAGCAGACCAGATATTGCATTAGCTATTGGGATTGTGGCAAGATTTTTTACCAATCCTAAGGAAACACACATGATGGCTCTGAAGAGAATTATGAGATATTTGAAAGGAACTGCTGACTATGGGCTATATTATAAGAAGAATGACAGATTTGAACTGAAAGTTTATACTGATGCTGATTGGATAGGAAATGTAGATGACAAGAAGAGTATAAGTGGTGGAGCTTTCTTTCCTGGACAAGCAAGAAACAAAATTGCATTTCCCAATCTACTACCGAGGCCGAGTATGTTGCTGCTGTAGTAAACTGTTCAAATCTGGTCTGGATAAAACAATTGTTGGTAGGAATGAAGGAAGAAATCACTGAACCCATTGTTATTTTCTATGACAAAACAAGTGCTATTAATATTTCTAAGAATCCAGTGATGCATACAAAGACCAAACACATAGAAATCAAATATCACTACTTGAGAGAATTGGTACAAGACAAACAAGTCCGACTGGAGTATGTGAATACAAAAGAAAAAAATAGCAGATATATTCACTAAAGCTTTACCTAAAGAAGCTCATGAGTACCTGAGAAGAAAATTAGGGGTCCTTCCCCTAACTGAGGCTGCCTAGTCAAGCTAGGAGCATTGCATCAAATATGCTACAATAGAATATCTGACACATTGATGCAGAAGAATGTCACACTTTAGGACTGCCCTAGAGTTGTGAAGAAAGAGCACAAACACTGAATCAGTCATAAGCAAGATGACAGAGGGAGAAACACTAAACTGCAAAGACACTATCTACATCTGTTGGATGTATGTTATGTTGCTGCTTTGGCATTTTTGTCAAAGAGGGAGAAGATACTGATAATGATAACACATGATACTGAGAATAGAGAAGAAACTGAGGGAGAAGATACTGAAAGGTAAAAGGAAGATGAACTAAAATGAAAGACCAAGGTAGAGGGAGATCTGATTACTGTTGATGGTCACATAAGTATGATTTACAGATATTGAATCAGAATGAAGCTAAGGATATTATAAATTTTTTTGATGGACATATAAGTTTTGGATTGGTTGGTAATCCATGTGTTATTCAGGTGATATTATATGGTGTTGCCATCAATGCCAAAGAGGGAGATTGTTGGAAAATGTAATTGAAACAATTGTTGTATTGTCATTGATGTCAAAACCTTAACTGGTAAGACTGTTGCTACTTAGGAAAGTACTATATCTATTGAAGTGTTGTGAATGAGTGAATCAAGGTTGGTAACAATAGCACCTAGGGAAAGGTTGAGTTATCTTGATGCTAAATAGTATACTTGACTATGTTGCACGATGATGAGATAATGTATTGATTATCTTAGTGAGATTGAAGACTAACTGGTAGGCTTAACCGAGCAAAAATGGATAAAATCATGTTTAAGCCGAGTTATGTTAGTGTCGACCGAGTTAGTGGATGCTGAGAAAAATCCTATGTCGACCAAGTATCAGTAAATTACCGAGGAAGACAGTGCATGCCGAGGAAATAGTTTGAGTAACGACCGAGCATTCTACATGAAGACCAAGTGAATGATCACAGTATTGACCGAGCATCAACAATTTTATATTTGAAGAGAATTCTTTTTGGGGATGACATTGTTTGAATTCTTGGATTATGTAAAATGTGTTGACTTTATTTATTGATTGTATGGAATCATTTAAAGCACTGTAAAATGTTTTATTGTAAATCTTTATGAAATTTGAGATGTTTTTAGAAAAGAAGGTGAAGAACAAAATGTAGGTAGATTCAATGAATCTGACCTAACCATAAGATCTACAAATGAGATTAAGCGGCAAAAGATGAGTTAACCTAATTGAGGAAAGTATTAAGGGAACCTAAACATTGGATTAGATGTATGAGAGTGGAGGAAAAGGTTGATGTATTGGGGTGAAACTGAAATACTGGAAGATAAGTTTTATTGATTGTATAAGCAAAAAGGATGAAGGTGAAGTGTGGTGATCACTTGAAGAAAAGTTCTGAGCAGATCAGAGATGGAGATGGCAAAGTTTCAAAGTTAGTAAACTAGTATTTGTGTATGAAATTGGATTTGATATTTGCAAAGTAAGTTGTATATTTTTCAGATCAACACTGCTGCTACTTTCTAACCATTGTAACAGTCAAAATCCTTTTAACAGAGGTTGATCTAATAGTCATAAGTTAAATTCTTTGAACAAGGTTGCATTCTAATGGAATGTATGTAAGTCCTTTGACTAGGCTCACTTTTAACTCTGGATAAAAAAATTGTTGGTAGGAATGAAGGAAGAAATCATTGAACCTGTTGTTATGTTCTGTGACAAAACAAGTGCTATTAATATTTCTAAGAATCCAGTGATGCATACAAAGACCAAACACATAGAAATCAAATATCACTACTTGAGAGAATTGGTACAAGACAAAGAAGTCCGATTGGAGTATGTGAATACAAAAGAGAAAATAGCAGATATATTCACTAAAGCTTTACCTAAAGAAGCTCATGAGTACCTGAGAAGTAAATTAGGGGTCCTTCCCCTAACTGAGGCTGCCTAGTCAAGTTAGGAGCACTACATCAAATATGCTACAATAGAATATCTGACACATTGATGCAGAAGAATGTCACACTTTAGGACTGCCCTAGAGTTGTGAAGAAAGAGCACAAACACTGAATCAGTCATAAGCAAGATGACAGAGGGAGAAACACTGAACTGCAAAGACAGTATCTACATCTGTTGGATGTATGTTATGTTGCTGCTTTGGCATTTTTGTCAAAGAGGGAGAAGATACTGATAATGATAACACATGATACTGAGAACAAAGAAGAAATTGAGGGAGAAGATACTGAAAGGTAAAAGGAAGATGAACTGAAATGAAAGACTAGGATAGAGGGAGATCTGATTACTATTGATGGTCACAGAAGTATGATTTATAGATACTGAATTAGAATGAAGCTAAGGATATTATAAATTTCTTTGATGGACAGATAAGTTTTGGATTGGTTGGTAATCCATGTGTTATTCAGGTGATATTATATGGTGTTGCCATCAATGCCAAAAAGGGAGATTGTTGGAAACTATAATTGAAACAATTGTTGTATTGTCATTGATGTCAAAACCTTAACTGGTAAGACTGTTGCTACTTAGGAAAGTACTATATCTATTGAAGTGTTGTGAATGAGTGAAGCAAGGTTGGTAACAATAGTACCTAGGGAAAGGTTGAGTTATCTTGATACTACATAGTGTACTTGACTATGTTGCACAATGATGAGATAATGTATTGATTATCTTAGTGAGATTGAAGACTAACTGGTAGGCTTAACCGAGCAAAAATGGATAAAATCATGTTTAAGCCAAGTTATGTTAGTGTCGACCGAGATAGTGGATGCCGAGAAAAATCCTATGTCGACCGAGTATCAGTAAATTACCAAGGAAGACAGTGCATGTCGAGGAAATAGTTTGAGTAACGACTGAGCGTTCTACATGAAGACTGAGTGAATGATCACAGTATTGACCGAGCATCAACAATTTTATATTTGAAGAGAATTCTTTTTGGGGATGACATTATTTGAATTCTTGGATTATGTAAAACATGTTGACTTTATTTATTGATTGTATGGAAGCATTTAAAGCACTGTAAAATATTTTATTGTAAATCTTTATGAGATTTGAGATGTTTCTAGAAAAGAAGGTGAAGAACAAAATGTGGGTAGATTCAATGAGTCTGACCTAACCCTAAGATCTACAAATGAGATTAAGCGGCAAAAGATGAGTTAACCTAATTGAGGAAAGTATTAAGGGAACCTAAACATTGGATTAGATGTATGAGAGTGGAGGAAAAAGTTGATGTATTGGGGTGAAACTGAAATACTGGAAGATAAATTTTATTGATTGTACAAGCAAAAAGGCTGAAGGTGAAGTGTGGTGATCACTTGAAGAAAAGTTCTGAGTAGATCAGAGATGGAGATGGAAAAGTTTCAAAGTCAGTAAACCAGTATTTGTGTATGAAATTGGATCTGATATTTGCAAAATAAGTTGTATGTTTTTCAGATCAACATTGCTGCTACTTTCTAACCATTGTAACAGTCAAAATCCTTTTAACAGAGGTTGATCTAATAGTCATAAGTTAAATTCTTTGAACAAGGTTGCATTCTAATGGAATGTATGTAAGTCCTTTGACTAGGCTCACTTTTAACAGGGTGATTAAATCCTTTAACTGGGTCACACTTGACAGTGTGCATTGTAACCTTTGACAGGGTTGGCTTTTAACCGAGCTCACTTCAAAAGAGTGAAAACAATAGTAGCATGTTACAAAGTGGTTTTTCCCATATTGGGTTTCCACTATAAATCTTGGTGTCATACTTGTGTGTGAATGTTTTGGTGTGAACATTTCTATGGTTTACAAGTTAGATACAGCTGGGTAGTGGACTACATTGTTATATGTTTCTATTAATGAATCAGTGATGACCAAGTTTATTTTGGTTGCTTGATTTGATTTAAAGTAAAGTTTTTAAGTTTGTCTTATACATCAGGACCTAAGAACAACTGATTCACCCCCCCTCTCCGTTGTTCTAAATCATATTAACAAATACTTTATTAAATAATCAGTCTGCATATATATAGACTTTATTAAACAACCAGTCTGCATATATATATATATATATATATATATATATATATATATATATATATATATATATATATATATATATATATATATATATATATATATATGCAAACTGGTTGTTTAATAAACTCTATATATGTAGACTGATTGTTTAATAAAGTCTATATATATATGCAGATTAGTTGTTTAATAAAGTCTATATATATATGCAAATTGGTTGTTTATATATATATATTATTAAACAACCAATTTGCATATATATATAGACTTTATTAAACAACTAATCTGCATATATATAGACTTTATTAAACAATTAGTCTACATATATAGAGTTTATTAAACAACCAGTTTGCATATATATATATATATATAACCACTTTATATATACATATATATATATATATATATATAATATATATAACGAGTTGGCATATATATATATATATATGTATAATCAATCTGTATATATATAAGACTGGTTATATATATATATAACCAGTCTGCATATATTTATATATATATGTAAACTGGTTATATCTGCTATCTGCATATTGGTTTATATATATATATATATATATATGTATATATATGCAGACTGGTTATTTCTTCTATCTGCATATATATATATATGTATGTATATATATGTATATATATGCAGACTGGTTATATTTGCATATATATATATATATATATATATATATATATATATATATATATGCGGATAATAGATATATATATGCAGATAATAGATATATATATGCAGATAATAGATATAACCAGTCTTTCTGTCTCTTTATATATATATATATATATATATATATATATGTAGATATACTTGTCTACATATATATATACATAGACCATATACGGATTGGTTATAACTATATAAGTAGATTGATTATAACTATATATACTTATATAACTAGTCTATATATATATAGACTGGTACTTATATAGTTATAACCAATCTGTATATGGTCTATGTATATATATATGTAGACAAGTATATCTGCATATATATATATAGACTAGTTATATAAGTATATATAGTTATAATCAATCTACTTATATAGTTATAACCAATATGTATATGGTCTATGTATATATATATATATATATATATATATATATAACCAGTCTAGTTATATATACAGATTGGTTATAACTATATAACCAGTTTGGTTATATTGTTGGAATTAGGAGAGATAGGTACTGAGAGGGGAGGGGTGAATCAGTGCCTTCATGATGCAGGGCCCTCCGTAGGTCATCATCTCATACAGAAACTTCTGAAGGCCATAACTTTTGACTCAGGTTTGGGTTTTTGCTAAATTTTTTTGGGTGCGTGCCTCAGGTGGTGGCATTTGTTTTGCCAATGATCTTAGATTGATTGGGGTCCATTTTAGCACATTTTTGGGAGCTGAAAGTTTCATCTCGGGCTTTGAAATCAGCTTTTAGTATTTTTTTCTCTAGTTTTTAGAAAGTTCTATTTTGTAATAAATTTGAGTTTATGTTATCAAATCTTGGATATTAGTTGGCAATTCATTCTAACTTAGTCGAGGGCATGTTTAGGGAAAATCTTAGCTTTTTAGGTGTTGTTTCAAAAATTACCAAAAATGACAAAAAACACATGTGAAAATAAACTACCAAAAAGGGTAATTTTCAGATTTCTTGTTTTTTTTTTTTTTGGTTACTTAAGAGTTTGCAGCAAATTTTAGGGGTAGTCAGTGATGAATGAACAATATTGAAGGTTTCAAATCTGTGTCTTTATCTGGTAATTGAATATTATTGTTAACAGACGATTGTGTATTACATCATTTGGTATCAGAGTAGGAAGATGGCTGGGAGAGGAAGAGGAAGAGGAAGAGGAGGCGTAATGCCGATGCAAAGATTGATGTTGGATATGTAGAGACAGATTGAATGACTTAGTGAACGAATGGATAATCAAGGGATAAAAGGAGGGAATGAATCTGATGAAGAGGGAAACCAAAGAGGTGCTGACCAAAATGAAGAATGTATAGGAGAGAGGCTGGAAGAAATGAGCTATGAAGATAGAGTTCTCAAGGCTTTGGAAGGGAGGAGTGAATCAATCAAGGTTGACATTTCAGACTATGCTGGTAGTCTTAAGCTAGAAGAATTAATACACTGGCTAAACGAGATGGGAATTTTTTTTGAATGGAAGCCTATGACAGAAGAAAAGAAGATGAAGTTTGCATGCACAAAACTAAAAGGACATGCAATGATATGGTGGGATCATCTCCAAAAGGGACGAACTAGAAAAGGAAAGGAAAAGATTAAGTCATGGAGCAAGATGGAGAAAAAGCTCAAAGAAAAATTCTTACCATGGATTATTCACAAACCCTCTTTCGCAGGTTCTAGAATTTGAAACAGAACTTGTCTTCAGTGCAAGACTATACAAATGAATTCTACAAGCTATCCATGCGCATAGAGCATCAAGAAAATAATGAACAGATGGTTGCTAGATATATGAATGGCCTAAAATTCTCCATCCAGGATGAGTTGAGCATGCATCGTGTCAATAGTATGGAAGAAGCCTACCAATTAGCCCTCAAGGCTGAAGAAAAGCATAATAGGAAATATAACAAGAGGAATAGAGGTGGTCGAAGGGGTACCTCAAATCCATTTCAAGGAGGTTCTAATAATGGTCGGGGAGATCCTTTTCAAGGATTTGAAAAAAATATAGACACCAGGCAAGATTCTCCAAATCAAGAAAGAGGACGGGGGTTCCAACGAGGATGAGGCTATGAAAGCGGAAGAGGCTGGGAAAATCAGAGAAGGCCTTTCACTTGTTTTAGGTGTGGTGAAGAAGGACATAGAGCCTTCAAATGTTCAAATTATAATGCACCAGAAAGAAATCAAGGAGGACAACCTAGAGTGAACCTGGTTCAGCCAGAATTCATAGAAGTAGGAACATAGCAAGAAGTCCTACCAGACGTGGGAGAAACTCTCATGATGAGGAGATCAATGATCATTCTAGAAAAGGAAGAAGTCCCTACAAAGAGCTCTAATGAATCGTGGCTTTGAACCAACATCTTCCGAACTAGATGCACCTCAGGCGGAAAGGTATGCCAAGTTATTGTTGATGGGGGTAGTTGTGAGAATATGGTAGCTAAGGAAATGGTAGAGAAATTAAATCTGCAATGTGAGAAACATCCTCGTCCCTACCGTATTGCATGGTTTAAGAAAGGAAATGAGGTTACTATTGATAAAAGATGTTTGGTTAGGTTTACTATAGGAAAAATCTATAAGGATGAGAAATGGTGTGATGTTATTCCTATGGATTCTTGTCATATTTTGTTGGGAAGGCCATGGCAGTATGATAGGAAGATCATGCACGATGGAGAGAAAAATACATATACCTTCTAGATGGATGGCTCTAAAGTGACTCTCTTACCACTTAAGGATGAAAGGAAGAATGAGATCATGTTGTTTGCAAAGGATGTTGTCAAAGAAATGAAGGTGATAGGTTGCTTCTATGCATTGGTAGTAAAAAGGGGAGAAGAACTAGAAGACATAATACCACATGATGCAGCAAAGATACTAGAAGAATTTTTTGATGTTATTCCAAATGAGCTACCTGACGGTCTCCCACCAAAAAGGGATATACAACACCATATTGATCTGATTCTCGGAGCAACTCTTCCGAATCAAGCAGCTTATCGACTAAACCCAACACAACATGCAGAGCTCAACAAACAAGTAACAAAACTAGTTGAGAAAGGCCTGGTTAGAGAAAGCATGAGCCCATGTGCTGTGCCGGCATTGTTGACCCCAAAGAAGGATGGAGCATGGAGGATGTGTACAGACAATAGAGTAATTAATAAGATTACTATCAAGTATTGATTTCCTATCCCTCGTATAGCGGATATGATGGATGAATTAGCAGGGGCCAAATACTTCAACAAAATTGATCTACGAAGTGGATACCACCAGATTCGTATTTGTGAAGGAGATGAGTGGAAGACAACTTTTAAGACTCAGGATGGCTTGTATGAATGGATGGTTATGCCATTTGGGCTTTCTAATGCACCAAGTACATTCATGAGATTGATGAATACTATTTTACGACCCTACATTGGTATGTTTGTTGTAGTTTATTTTGATGATATCCTAATTTATAGAAAAAAAAAGGAGACCACCTACAACACTTGAGGATCATCTTGAGTGTACTGAGGAAAGAGAAGCTCTGTGCAAATTTAAAGAAGTGCAGATTCATGCAAAATAGTTTGAATTTTTTGGGCTTCGTCATTTGTGAAAATGGTGTTCAGATGGACCCAGAAAAGGTCAAGGCAATACTAGAATGGCCTAGTCCATCCAGCATAACAGGGGTAAGGAGTTTTCATGGATTGACAACCTTCTATAGAAAGTTCATTGAGAATTTTAGCAGTATTGTAGCACCCATCACAGATTGTATGAAAGGAAGGGAATTCACATGGACAACAGATGCTGAACAGAGTTTCCAATTCTTGAAGAAAAAGGTAACTGAAGCTCCTATATTGGCACTTCCAAATTTTGATAAAGTATTTGAAGTAGAGTGTGATGCTTCCCATGTTGGGATAGGTGCTGTTCTTAGCTAGACAGGTAAACCAATAGCCTTTTTCAGTGAAAAGTTAAATAATGCAAGGAAGAACTATTCTACCTATGATTTAGAATTTTATGCTATTGTTCAAGCCTTAAGGCATTAGAGGCATTATCTGGTCCCACAAGAATTTGTACTATTTACAGATCACTTGGCCCTGAAATATGTGAACACACAAAATAAATTGAATAGTAGGCATGCTAAATGGGTGTCTTTCTTGCAAGGGTATAATTTTTTTTTAAAGCATAAGTCTGGAAAGCAAAATCAGGTTGCTGATGCCCTAAGTCGGCGTGTTACACTCATAACTACAATGGAATCAAAGGTCATTGGGTTTGATGCTATTAAAGTTATGTATGAGGCTGATGATGATTTTTGGGAAATTATAGAGAAGATTAAAGAACCAGGAACTAATCTTTTGGATCACATGAGAGGAGAATACTTTATGCAGGATGGTTACCTCTTTAAAGGGAAACAACTTTGTATACCAGCTGGTTCCATGAGGGAAAATATTATCTGAGAATTTCATAGTGGTGGTTTGGCTGGTCACTTTGGGAAGGACAAGACAATAGCCTTGGTTGAAGACAAGTACTACTGGCCAAAACTAAAAAGGGATGTTACTAAGTATGTGGCAAGGTGCAGAATCTGTCAAGTGGCTAAGGGTCACTCCCAAAACACAGGATTGTATACACCTCTACCTGTACCCATCGAGCCATGGATAGATGTGAGTATGGATTTTGTATTAGGGCTTCCCCACACCCAGCGAGGTACAGATTCTATCTTTGTAGTTGTTGATAGATTCTCTAAGATGGCTCATTTTATTGCTTGTAAAAAGACTAATGATGCCACCAGGATAGCCAACTTATTTTTCTTAGAAGTTGTTAGACTCCATGGCATTCCAAAGACTATCACTTCTGACAGGGATACTAAGTTTTTGAGTCATTTCTGGAGGACCTTATGGAAGAAGATGGGAACACAGTTACAGTTCAGCAGTGCCTATCATCCCCAAATTGATGAGCAAACTGAGGTAGTCAATCAGAGTTTGGGAAACCTGTTACGGTGTATTATTGGTGAAAAGCCCAAGCAGTGGGACTTAGCATTGCCTCAAGCAGAGTTTTCTTACAACAGTTCTGTTAATAGATCAATTGGAAAGTCTCCTTTTCAGATTGTATATGGTAAGAATCCTCAAGGTGTTTTGGACCTTGTACAACTCCTTGTGCAAGAAAAAATTAGCAATGATGGGGGAGCATTTGCTGAACACCTTCAACAACTTCAACAAGATGTGAGGAGTAAATTACAGGATACCAATGAGCGATATAAGGCTGCTGCAGATGCCAGTAGAAGAAGACAGGTATTTAATGTAGGTGATTTGGTGATGGTGTACTTGCAGCGTGAGTGATTTCCCACTGGCACATATCATAAGCTAAAATACAAAAAGATAGGTCCTTGCCGAATTTTGAAGAAGATCAATGATAATGCTTATGAGGTTTGTCTACTAGATGATTTGGACATTTGTCATGTCTTTAATATTTCTGATCTATATGCATTTCATGGAGAACTACTTGAGCCAGCCAATATAGATGAGGTGGATTGGCATCACCACCTTCCAAGAAAAATTAAGGAATAGATTGCCCACATTCTGGACAAGTAGTCTACAGTCACCCGAAATGGTCATTATAATAGGTACCTGATTCAGTGGGAGGGCTTACTAGCAACAGATAACACTTGGATCTCAGAATGGGAAGTGATGAAATTGGACCCCACAAAGTTGTAGCAGTTCACAAACAACCACTTGCAGGAGCTGCGTTCCTTTAAAGAAGGGGAGAATGATGCAGGGCCCTCCGTAGGTCATCATCTCATACAGAAACTTCCGGAGGCCATAACTTTTGACTCAAGTTTGGGTTTTTGCTAAAAATTTTCGGGTGCATGCCTTAGGTGGTGGCATTTGTTTTTCCAATCGATCTTGGATGGATTGGGGTCCATTTTAGCACATTTTCGGGAGCTAAAAGTTTCATCTCGGGCTCCGAAATCAGCTTTTAGTGTTTTTTCTCTAGTTTTTAGAAAGTTCTATTTTGTAATAAATTCGAGTTTATGTTATCAAATCTTGGATATTAGTTGAGAATTCATTCTAACTTAGTCGAGGGCATGTTTAGGAAAAATCTCAACTTTTTAGGTGTTGTTTCAAAAATTACCAAAAATGGCAAAAAACACTTGTGGAAAAAAACTGCCAAAAAGGGTAATTTTTAGATTTCTTTTTTTTTTTTTTTTTTTTTGGTTACTTAAGAGTTTGCTGCGAATTGTAGAGGTAGTCAGTGATGAATGAACAATATTGAAGGTTTCAAATCTGTGTCTTTATCTGGTAATTGAATATTATTGTTAAGAGAGGATTGTGTGTTACATCACTTCAAAAACTTTACTTATAAACCTTTCAGATCTATGACTGTAAACAGAGATAACCTTTGCAAAATAACTTGTATCTAATTGCATGTATCAATCATTCATTTAACTTATGAAAGTAAACAACATGAAATCAAATAGCAATCACATAACACAAGTATTTTGGTAATGCAGAAACCCTTGTTAGAAGGTAAAAACTGCGGTGGGGATGACAACCACAAATTCTTTACTACTACAGATAGAAAATGTTTGCCTATTAGGGCTACAAGTTTTGATCACTTTTGGTGATTTTACCCTGTTAGGAGTAACATATTAGATCAACTAGACACTACTACATTTGGGGCCAAATTTCGACAGAATTTTTCGACAGGTAACTTTTTATTACGAATTTGGTGTTTTTTTTTGTAATAGGCCCCGATGATGTCAGTATTCTGATGGGTGTTTAATTGACCATCAGAATTTCAATAGATTCAGAGTATAGATAAAAAAAAAGTGAAACGACCTCATCATTTTTATTTTGATTGGATAGAGGGAGCGGGAGAAAAGGAGTGAAAACTGAGCGCGGGAGAAGGTATGTGATTTCTTCATCTTTCGAGCCTCTGGCATCATATTCGAATGCATTTCATTTTATTTGATCATGAATGCTCTCTGAAATGACCGCATTCTATTGGTGTTGTGCCGTAGCCAGTGCTTTATCTCTATTATTTGATGTTATTGGTGCTTGTGCTCAAGGATATTGATTCACTATATTCAAATCAGGGATGACTTTAAGGAACCCCCCCCTCCTGAAAAGTATAAAATTGTGGCGAATCACATGTGATTTGGGTGAAAAAAAATTAATAGTGTTGGTGAATTATGCGTCAATCTATGGATATTTGGTGGCAAATTTTTTAATAGTTTACACAATTTTTATAAAAAAATGGCGATTAATTTTAAAAAAATAAATAAATTTATTAATATTGATGGCGAATTATGTTTTGAAATATGGGTATTGGTTGGCGAATATTTTAATAACCGATACCATTTTTATAAAAAAATGGCAAAATTATTTTCCAAATAGTTGAATTAATTTATTTGTTATTGGAAATTTGAATACTGACACGTTGCATCGGGTCCCACAGTCCCAGTCCCATCACCCATGACTATGATAATGACGTCAGACTCAAACGACAAACATCTGTTGGATTTAATACGTATCAACGACCAAAGATGAATTTTGGGAATATTGCTGGTCCTTATAACATTTACTGAAAACTATCGGCGGAAACATGACACATGTCATGTTTCTGCCGATAGTTTTCAGTAAATGTTATAAGGACCAACAATATGCCCGAAAAGTATCATTCTTAATTTGGCATTTATTAGATAGAAATAAAGTAAAGTTTTAAGTAATGTACTGAGTATATTACCATTTACCATAAGCGATGTGTAGAATTAAAGCAATGTACTAAGTATATTTATTATCATATCGATTTGAAATTTGAATTAATTGTAGAATTAAAGCAATGTACTGATAGATACGTGTAATCTATTCATTACCTCGATAGAATAATTGGTTAGAGTTAAGGCTTGAATGAAAAGTAAAACATCATCTCATCTTAGAGTTAAGGCTTGAACAATTGTCGCATGATCGCATAGCTAGGAAATGGGCTATGTGAACATGCGACATACCTCCATGTCACCCTTCTACCTTACTGTATGACCGCCACCGCCAAAACATAGGGTTTGTCGCATGATCGCAAAGCATGAAATTGGTTCATGCGAACATGCGAAAAATTATCACACCAACCGTAAATCTTGAAACACGCTGGCCAACCTGCAAGCCGCTCTGACCACGGCCCCATCGATAATTTCCATGTCTCCGCCACATCAACCAATCAGAAAATACCGCATCACCATCTACCACCAGGCTGAGGAACAGGTGTCAACCAGTCGCATGATTGCATGTCAGAAAACTCTGACATGCGATCATGCGACAGCCACCCACAGGATGCCACATAACTGCCAGCGGGACCACTGCCCTCCCCTCCAACGGACCTAGCACAAGAAGTAACCGGTCGCTTGGTCGCATGTCAGAAATTTCTGACATGAGATCATGCGACAACTGAACATTTTACCAGCTCTACCAATCACAACCTAACACCTCGACGATGAATCATCACGTGGTCCCATTGCAGACAAACCAACGACATCTAATCGGATGGTGGGCGCATGATCGCATGGGGAGAGAATATTTCATGCGATCACACGCCGACCGTTGATCAAAATCTCTAGCCCAAGCCCCGCTGACCACACTCCATCTCTTTATTTCCTTCGGCCAATAGGGGAGCGCCATTTGTGCATACATGTCACCATGGCCCACAGTTTGAAACCCTACACCATAAAGAAGAATCAACAACTGACGTGATTTCGCATATCTCTGGCAACTCCCTTGCGCTTTAGCGACCACCGTTGATGCTTTGACATGACAAGACCGTCCGACTCATCTGAAAACCAGGCCCCACCATTAAGATTTAGCAATAAAGGCAAACTCCCATTCGCTGGAGACTTTCTCCATTCCCTGACCTAGCGATGACTAACATGATGAAGAATTGGGCCCCTCACAATTGTAGCAGCGCATATACTCAATGATGAATCATCACGTGGTCCCACTGCATACAAACTAATGTCATCTAATCGAACGGTGGGTGCATGATCGCATGGGGAGAGAATATTCCATGCGATCACACGCCGCTCGTCGATCAAAATCTCTAGCCCAAGCCCCACTGACAACACTCCACCTCTTTATTTCCTTCAGCCAATAGGAGAGTGCCATTTGTGCATACATGTCACCATGGACCCACAGTTTGAAACCCTACACCGTAAAGAAGAATCAACAGCCGACGTGATTTCACAGATCTCTGGCAACTCCCTTGCGCTTTAGCGGCCACCATTGATGCTCTGACATGTCAAGACCTTCTGACTCATCCAGACACCAGGACCCACCATTATGTTTTAGCAATAAAGGCAAGCCCCCATTCACTGATTTAGTGGTTAGATTCAATGAGCTTCGTTGAAACTCCACTGACGTCGGATAGAATTTTCAAATTTGTTCCTCTAGCTGCTAGGTCAGCCAGCTCATCCACTTCATTAATATTCATTAGTGTATGTTAAATTATTAATATTTTAAAATCATGACAATCGTTAGATTACGATAGATGAATGGCTGAAGTTGTATTTCAGAAGTTCTATGGGTTTCAAAAAGCTTTTCTAAAAACTCACTCTGGAAACGTGACACGTTGAAAGTTGATGTGTAATGTTTTAGAAAGATTATGAATGTTTACGTTACATGTGTATGATGTAGAAAGATTACTTTACCATTTAACAAAAGGTTTTTAACATTTACTTTTTTAAAACCTATCGACTCGTACTCGTAGCAGCAGAGTTAAAAAGAATTGTTGAACGGGAACCGTCACCGGAGATTTGGAAATCGAGACTGTAATTTGTGAGAGCCTTAGCCGTTGAACTTATATCTATCCTGATTTCAAAATTCAAAGTTTAATTTCGGGTAAGTACTAAGTTTAACTTGATTTTGAAATTTTAATTCTTGCATGTTCTATTGGGTTTTCTTAAATCAGGGTTTTCTTAATTAGTTAGTTAATATCTGTGATATTATTACTATTAGTAAATATATGTGAATCTTTGTTTTTTAATTTTTCTGAAGAACAATGGGGAAAGTGAAAACTCAAGGCCTAGGGCAAGCAGAAGGGAAAACTGTAATGGACATCAGAAAACTAGTACAAATCCCTGGTTTCACTGATGAGTATCATGATGTTTATGATCCTGTTATCGAAGGTGAAAAGAGAGTTATAGCAATTAAACATACATTGTGCAGTAAGGAAAATGGGCCAAGGAGGTCTGAATTTATAAAATTTAACGCAGCGGTAGGTGCAATAACCAATAAAGTTGCTTCCTGGGATGTTGGTCTGGGTAACATGCTGTTACCCAAAGTTTTCCCTTGCCTAGAAATTATCAAGATTTGTGCAAAAAATTATGATGAAGAAAAAAAATCAATTGTGAATAAACAAACTCAGGAAGAAATTTTAACAATAACCCAGGAAGAATTTGTCAGTTTGCTAGACCTAGGGTTTAACCCACAAAACTGTAATCCCAAAATCGACTTGGGAGTGCTGGCAGAGCAATATGAGGCAGTCCCGCAAGATGGAAAAAATTCATTTGTAAAGGGTCTAATAGTTGCAGAGGCAAAGGCTTCATTGGGTGAGAACCATAAGCCTCCTTATGATTTTAAGGTTTTTGTGCCATGGGTTCAGGATACTATATCCTCGCTATCATTTTGCCTGGGACTGGAAAACAATAGGGAAGTGAGTGCTAGCATTCTTCAATTCATTTAGGATATCCATTCTTTGAATGAACCATTAAGATATAATTTTGTTGGACACATGGTTGAATCGATGCAAGAGCAATTAGCATTGATTAAAAGAGGCAATTCTAAGACATTTAGGTTCACAACCTACTTGTGCTATCTTATGCTAGCCAAGAATGCTACAATATTAATGAGCAATGACAACAAGCTTGAAATTCAGAGGGGGACAGGTAATCCAAATCCAATATATAACTGGACACCTTAGATAAGATTGTATGATAATAGAAGGAATTACAGTAATTTTGTAGACTTCTTTTTGGCCCCATTGTACAAAGAAATAACAAGCACTCCAATGCCCAGATTGTCTACTTCATGTAGGGATTGCATCCAACTTGGAAGCACAACTCAATTGGCTGACTGTTACTTAATGGAAGATTACACTGTGCTAAGGTTTTACAGATCAGAACTACAACCCCACAAACTTCTAATGCATGTGACAGATAGGGTGTTTGCAGTAGAATATGTAGTACAACTAGAGAGCATAGATAGACTCTTCTCTGGCCAATCAAAGAAGAGCATATTCCCTTCCTTACCTTTCTCAATTGGAGGGTTAACATTTGAGAGAAAGGCTTTCCAAGTGGCACAATTTTTTATAGATATTTTTCAATTTGATTTAGAGTGGTACTGGAAGTATGATCCACTCAACGTCATTCAAGAAAGGCTTGTTGCTAATAAGAACTCTGCAAACTTATTTCAACATGAAAGTAAACCATTGCTAGAGAAGTTCAAAAACAAGGATAGCTGGGATGACGTTAGAAAAGAGATGGAGAAAGTTTCCGTTGAGGAAAACATTTTAGTTGAATAGTTGTCATCACAAATTATGACAACAATAAATCAGGGCATTGTATAGCCTAGGATGTCCTTCAATTTCTACGACAAAGCTGCTCAGCCATCAAACATAAAAATAACAAAGAGAATAGCAGAAGCTTGTAAGGATATAAAAAGGACTAGAATGAAAATGGATGATTTTTGGAGTATGAGAAAGGCTCTTGGTGAACCAAAGACCAGTACATATTTGGATGACATAGATGAGGATATAGAGTTTAGAAAATTGTTGAATATGGAGCATCCTAACTCCACATACGACACTGATAGCAGTGATCCAGATGATCATGATATTGATAATGCATGTACTCCATAGACTGGGAGTCACTATGCAATCTTCGAGGACCGGAAAAATGTATATAGAAAAGGGGCAGTCATTCTTGAAAAAATGGGTTATAAAGGTGGTGGTTTGGGTCCCACAGGAGAAGGCATCTGGAATACAATTCAGACAGAAAAAATTTCTTATGATCATGGTGCAGGACTTGGCTCTGATAGTGGACCTAGTGGTAGTACTAGTGGCATTCGTGGGACTGACATTGGTAGGAGTGGGCACCTTATAGAACAAGTTCCCTCTCTAAAGAGGCCACTAGAATCTACACAGAATCCCATACAAGAAGATAGTGTCAAGAAGCAAAAGTTTTCCATTTCCAGTTCCAGTTCCAGAACAATGAAATTAGATCATAAAGAAGTGTTGCCAATTTTAGGTTCAACAAAACCCTCTAGAAGTTCAAATCCTCAAATAGCATTAGTTAGATTAACAACCATTGCAAGCTCTATCTCTTCTTCACCTTTCAAACATTCAAATCCTTCTGCAACACCAAATTTTCATTACAAGGATTTCTATAATAATTTTGCAGAAACAAAAACAAAGAATAAGGAATCAAAGAAGGCATTGGAGTCTGGTGCCCTTACTGCAGCTGCACAGGAACAACCTGCATCCAACAAGGTTTTTCCAACATATGACCCAAAGAGAGACATGATGGAGTTCATGGTTGTTATTCCACCAAACAAAGATGGAAACCCACCAGAGAGTCAGATAGATCACTCTGAATTTGAAGTTAGCACTCTCCAAATGGATTTTTCCAAAGTAAAAAATGTGGACAAAATCATTGTCTCAAAGTCTACAAACTAAGTGGTCTATAGTGCACTACTAAAGGTGGAAAGAGAGAAAAGCAAGCTCGAGAAAAATATAGAAAAGTTACAGGCAGACATTGGCAATGAAAAAGCAAAGAGGAAAGCTTCAGAGAACAGTTTGAAAGAATTGCAAAAAAAGATTAAAAAATTAGTAGATACAGAGCAAGGACATGCTGAGGTGGTAGTGAAGGAATAGGAGTAGGAGTAGGTGAAACTGAAGGGACAGGAGTTGAAGGAACTGAGGGGAAAATTGGCACAGGAGCAGGTGAAGGAACAGGAACTGAGGGGAAAATTGGTAGAAATGATAAAAAAACTTGACGAAGAAAGAGCCAGTTCAGAAAAGTTATTTAAAAATCTAGAGAGTAATGCTGCCTCTCAGGTGGATAAAGCTAATCATTGGGACCAAAAAGTAGTAGAAGAGAAAACAATTGTAAAAAAATGGCAGAAGAACTAAAGAAGGCCAATTGTACAATTAAGACTTTAACAGATACTAGTCATAATTTAGTGAAGATTACAAAAGAACACATTTGGGGCCAAATATTGGCGATGTCTAATAGCTTGTATGACTAGTTTGAAATGCTTCAAAGTATGAGAGTATATTACTTGAAGCTCCAAAACAACATTCAATAGAACATGGATGTTGTCAACAAAGAAAAGACAACAAAAGATATTATGCAACAACTCTACAGCAAGAGTGATAGTTATCTATCAAACAAGGGAATTAACAACTGCCTTGATGCATCAGTAAAGGTATCAAGTATCATTCACAAATGTGAGAAGCTACGGGAAGCACAGGAATTGGATGACAAAGCTAAGTAGAAGATCACAAAGATGGAACAAAGGAAAGAGAAAATGGAAAGTCTTGGTTTGCCTAAGGGATTTGAAGCAAATCAGTTCATTGGATGAGAAAATTACAAAACAAAGTTGCAAGACAAAATAAATACTGATGTACGCTTTCTCCTTGTAGACAAATCTTGTGATGCATTCTTGGATTTCATCAAACCAGTGAGAACTTTGAATGGACTTTTAGAATCAACAGTGCTGTCAAGTCACACTTCCAAATATGAATTGCTAACGAAGTTGCAGGAGTGTGACTATACTATGAACCAAATTGTTCTGCCATCAGAGGATGTTTGGAGTGGCCTACAAAGATTGCTCTGAATTTTGAACTACTTTAAATTGTAATATATTGCAAATGAATACAAAACAAATTGTGCTCTATGATTCTATCTAATTTTCATGTTTTCCAATTCAATGTATGTTGAGTTACTCTATTTTATTCATTTATTCTTAGTTGAGTTTAACTAAGAATACAAAATTACTCTGTTATATGCTATTGGAATACAAAATTTCATTCAGAAATTTCAAATTCAAATATGAATGATCATTGATGACATGATATAAACTACACTCTACAGTAATAATACTCTTTGTTCTCAAATTTTAATGATGAAACATAATACATTCTTTCTTTTCTAAAATGATCATTGAATGGTAGGATATCATATAGTAGTTAATAAGTTCAAAAAATACCTATTGGTTGCCATTGCCAATTTAACAGAAATTTCCTAAATTTGCCAATTCATCTCTGTGTCGTCATCATCATCCAATTCTGGTATTGCAGTTGCTTCATTGTTCTCTTCATTTTCATTTGTGTCTTCTTCAAGTTCACTCTGATCTCCACTTCTATGACTCCCAATCCCATCGCCAGTGCCACTACCAACTGTACTTGTCCCACTTGGAGTCGCTGTAGGAGATTGGTAAATGGTGTTGCCCACCCCTCTTCTTTTGCATCTTTTCTTCCAAATTTCCATTGCTTTTTGATAAGGAAAAGTATTGACATCATACCTAGATGTGTATACCCTCAAGCATGATTCCAAATTCTTGTCTAGGTTGTTTCTTAGCTTTGATTTTAGGAAGCCCAAAGCACTGAAAAACTCTCTCATCCTCCACTAAACCCAATATCATGGTTTGACATAGATCAACAAGCTTGAAGTAGTCTAAAATTTCTTCGTGCAATATTGTGCTCTGTTTTAGTTCTGTCCAAAGCTTTGTTGCCGAGCCCTCTTCATGTGGGTTATGCATTAATTGATATTGATGCTTCATAGTCCTTGCAAAGGTGTCTGATTGCTATCTAAGAAGACCCTCTTCTAATATTCCTTTGATAGTCACTCCATTGAATTCTACAGATTTGCAAAATTCCTTTATCAAAGTCAATAGCCTTTTACGATAATCTTCCTTACAGTTGAAGGACCAATATTGAGGAAACACAATTACCATGGCCTCAAGTAGTTGATCATATGGGAATCATGATCTTATTTTAGAGGAAACTCTATAGGCTATCTCCCTTGCATTAGCTGTTATAGACTCGACGATCTTGGTAAACTCTTCCCTTGTAACTCTTGTAGCTCACTTCTTTGGGGCATTTTAGTACATTGGTATCTGAAATCCCCTTACACAAACACATAAATCTCCATTTTCAACTATCTTTAAATAATTATTAGGATCATCCAAATCTATTAGTTTCCACCAAGGATTAAATCTATCATCGGATAAATTTAGGTCAGTATGATAGAGACTATCGAGGGCTTGGCATGACATTTTACGCAAGTGAGCATATTCTGCAATATACATGGCTCTTTGCTGGGCTTTTTTCATAATTAACGTCATTTCTTCTAGCATGGGAAGAAGAGATGCCAAAGTCAAAAATGTCTCTAAATTGCTTAACCTTTGAAGCAGGTTGCCACATCTTTGATTTTCTACATTGTCCCAATTTTCGTACATCAGTCCAATCAAATATTGATATTTAGAAAATACTCGATGTGTTGGTCCATCCAAAGAGATCCATCTGGTATCAACATCTTTAAGAAGCTTGTTTCCATCGGTAATTCCATCAGCAAAGTGCTGAAATTCCCTAAAATATTTGGGACTTCAACAAAAATATGCGTACAACTCTCTTACTAAATCTTCAACCTTGTTTACTGAAGGAAACTTCTTCACAACTCTAAAAGCAAGATTCATCTTGTGGGCCATACAGTGAATGCCAACAACATATGGTGAACAAGAAGCCTACATCTTTGTGCAAAGACCATTCCTTTAACCTTGCATTATTGAAGCTCCATCCACTCCAATGCAGATCAACTTCTTCGCTATTGTCAATTCATCCATAGCTCCATATTCAATTAAATGGCTCTTTACTAACTAAAATAAAGTTTTTGCTGTCGCATTGTCTCTCAATTTAGCAACAGTTAGTAGATGTGGTTGGCGGACATTATTCTGTATAGTATAAACATGCATGCATACCCATGACATATTATCTATTGTCGTAACTTTGTCTAAGGACAATGCAATAAAGGTTGACTCTTTTATTTTTCTTTGTACATCCTCTATTTCAACCTATGCAATACAACTTGCCCATTCCCATCCACTGTTTATCGACCAATGACTAATAGGATAGTTAGGAACTTTTAGAAAGTGTAACAAACCACTCATTTTTGGATAGTCTGTCATTGGACGCCCTCTGCTCAAAATATGGAAAACATTACTTAATTGAACAACTTTTCCACGTTCTTCTACTTCACTTGCTTTTGCAAAAATAGCATTAATAGAACCTTGAACTTCACCAGGCTTCGTCTTAAATTTCTAAAACAAATAATATTCCTCAACATTCCTTTTATGTTGACATTGCTCCTTTGTTTTATATCTTACCACTTTTATTTCCCTTCCATCTATAGTTGAGGTTTCGTAAATCTTACCAAAATGTTTCTCTATGGTGTCTAGTTTAAGCTGCAACCACTTTTCCTTTTTATACTTCCAACTACAAATCATACATCTGCATTCTACTGGTGGCTCACCTACAATTGGATTGTCCATGGGCTCAATGGATGGATACTTTGCTACCCAATCAAATTTAAATCTCCTGGCCATCTCCCATTGACGATTAGTTTTTTCTTTCGATTTTCCTCTCCCTTTAGTGTTACTGTTAATTGCACCATCATCATCACCGAAGTCGATTGATTCATCCTGGTACTGGTTATTTATTGGATATTCTTCATCAAGGTCTTCTTCATTAGAGATATCAAGTTCTGCAACTTCATCACTAGATTTATTAGGCTCCCCAATTTGTTGAATAGACTCCTATGTAGGTTGAGATTGTACAGGTTCCTCTGATGATGTACCTTCCTCACTTTGACCAACACTGTTGCGTCTACCCCTGCCAAAGTATGAAGATATATTTTTGCATTTCATTGGCCTCTCTTGGACATCTCCACCTTCATTAGTCCTCTTCCTGTTTAAATTTGACTATGACATCTCCATCAAATTAAGGCTGCAATAAAATACTAAGAACTCGTAGTCATAGTCGTTCCGATTCGCTACCGATCGCAATTGTGAGCTCTAAGCTTAGAATCAACTAAATTATTATGCTACTACATACTAAATGAAAATCTCTCGAAGGCTCCTTCTTTCTGGCATGTTTCAATAATGAAACTCATATATCTTAAATAGACAACTACAAATAAACCATTTTCATATCAGCCATCAGATTTTGCCTCATAATCAGCATCATCCATTTTGGTGAATGGGCTGACCGTTACATATGATAAGAACTAATATTTGGTGAACCCCGTGTAATTTCAAGTAATCGAGTGGGTGAATATTGCGGGAACTTGGGACCCCATTGCGTGTGATGCATGGAAAATTGGGTCCTAGGACAAATAAAAATTTCACATAGGAAAATGGGAATTTGGTGAATGATGATCCTCGAAAGAGACACTCAATTTAATCCGTGGCGAATAAGAGTAAATAGTAAAGAGAAATATGGGTGAAGAACCCGACTACCAAACTAAAATTACCTAATAATAGTGGCGAACATTCCGACCACTATATGACCATTTTATAAAATTTGGGTGAATGATCTGACCTGTATTTGATTGTTTTATTCGCCAATTTCTATCACCCAATTGTGACATATTCGCCAATTGGCGAATATTTGCCACTAAAAAAATCCCTGATTCAAATGTTTGGATTCATGTTTGTTGATATTACTGGCATATATGTTTAATGATGCCATTGTAAATTACTGTCACTGAAATGACTGCACTCTACTGGTGTCATGCCCTAGCCCATGTTTTAACTCCATTATTTGATGTTATTGGTGCTTGTGCTCAAGGATATCCATTTTTTTGAAATGTTGACTATGGTTATCAAATGGACAGCAAGTGACCTTCTAGCTAGGCACCATTTGTATTGATAGCTTAGGGCATCAAATGTATTGTATCATTGATAGTTGATACTTTGTTAAAAGGAAATAGGACAAAGAACAATTTTTATTTAGTTTCTCTATTTTGATCCCTAAGTGGCTTACAACCCTAGAAAAGTATATGCAGATTTACAGATGTAGTTGTAGGATACATAACAGTCGATAATTCACAATAAATCTATGCATCCAATTTGAATAGAAATTAATACAAAGAACTAGGGTCCTCCAATGGCCCAATCATCTGGACCTTGACTGTACCCTCAACCAGTGACCCTTCAAAACTAGGTTATCATGCAATCAGTGAGTGATCCTTCATTCTCCTGGTGAGCTTCTAGGTAGGTGCCATTTGTATATTTAATAGCTTAGGAAATCAAATATATATTATATCATTGATAGTTGAGACTTTGTTAAAAGGAAATAGGACAAAGAACAATTTTGATTTAGTCTCTGTATTTTGATCCCTAAGTGGCTTACAATCCTAGAGAAGTATATGGAGATTTACGGATGCTGTTGCAGGATACATAGTAGCCGATAATTGACAAAAACTTCATGCATCCAATTTGAATAGAAATTACTACAAAGAAATAGGGTCCTCCAATGGCACAATCATCTGAACCTTGACTATCCCCTCAACTAGTGACCCTTCAAAACTGGGTTATCATGCAATCAGTGAGTGATCCTTCATTCTCCTAGTCTGCCCTACATCTAAACATATTGGAAATACATAATACAATGATAACAAGTCTTTCTGATGCAGGAGCATCCTAGGTATAAGAGCAATCTTGCATCACCCAAAAATATTTCTATTTTTGTATTCAATAAGGGCTATCTTGTGCAGAACTGCTATTTATGGAAAATTGTTGTTTTTAGTAAGTTGGTCATACGATTTCAGAATGTTTTGATTTTGCATGTGGAGGTTCATCTCAGTCATATCAGCTTGCCAGTAAAGTTTCATGCCTAGATCAGGTCTAGTTTTGAAGATATTGAAGATTTTTGGTATTAGTAGCAGGGTACAGAAACTTTGAACTCAATTTTGAAGGCTTTAGAGGCCCCAGATGAGGTCAAAAATTTGGGTGACAAGTGTTTGCGCAAGTCAAGCCTACAGAGCGCTTCATGGCCTTTCCAAAATGGGGTTATAATAGTCAATCAGGTCAACTGGTGATGACTTATGGTCTCCAAAAGTCGGCCACTTGAAATGGCAGAAAATAATTTTTCTTCAAAATTTCTATTCGGGTTTCAAAAGTTATTTTGAGGTGACTTTGATGTAATAAATTGAAAAATAAAATAAATCTAAGTTTTCTCAACCCTAAGGGCTAAATTTATGAACCTTCTCGGGTGGTGGAAAATGCCTATATAAAGAAGGCTTGTAGTGTTGTCTAGGGCAGTTCTGGGTAGTAGATCTAGGTATTGATTCGAGGCTTTGTTATTTATGGAGATAATAAGAAGCCAATTTTTTATTCTTGCATATTGTTGTTGTTTCTTTGTTTTTGTTATGTGTTTGTGGTATTAAGGGGAGCACCCTTCATCAAGTGGTATTAGAGAAGGAGTTCCTGAGTGTGTAAACAGATCACCGATTGTGAGGCAGTTTGTACCAGGACCATGAGTTAGGGTTTCTGTGTAAATAGATCACCGACTATGAGGCAGTTTGCACTAGAACCATGGTTAGGGTTTCAATGTGCATCGCAAAAATGCCTCCATGAAGGGAACATGGTGGAAGAGCTGGTGTTGTAACACCTAAGGTTAGAGTACTCTAGAGACAAGTGCGAGCATTGTAAGAGGAGATTCACAAAAGAATGAATCTTAATGTCAGAGACGAATGTGAGGATGAAGCCAAAGAAGAAGATCAAGAAGGAGAAGTCGAAGTTGTGAACCAGGAGGAAGAAAGAATTTTTTGTGCCATTTCCAAGATTGGGAAAAGACCTAAGATTGAGGTTCCTGCATTTTCAAGAAATCTTAACCTAGAGGAGTTGATCGACTGGATCAATGAATGTGAAGAATATTTTGAGTAGGAAGATATTGATGATCCTGATAAGGTCAAATTTGCAAAGGTCAAACTGAAAGGTCATGCCAAGATCTGGTGGCAAGAGATTCAATTGGAGCAAAATAGAAGAGGGAAAGATAAAATCACAAGATGGGATCGAATGGTGGATAAATTGAAGTGACAGTTCATTCCTATTGATTATGAGCTTGACCTTCTGAAGACGATGCCAAGTTTGAAGCAAGCAGGAAAATCTATTCAAGAGTATACAGAGGAGTTCTATTGAATCCTCATCAGAATAAGCCATGGAGAAATAGATAAGGAGAAAGTGTTTTGCTTTAATTCCAAAAGCTGGTAAAGAGGAAGTAGAGGATATACCTGTAGAGGTTGCAGATTTGTTGAATGAGTTTCAAGATATTGTATTTGATAATGTACTTGATGGATTACCACTAGTAAGGAAGATTAATCATCAGATGGATTTGATTCCAGGAGCCAGTTTTCCAAACAAGGCAGCACACAGAATGACACCAGTAGAAAGTGAAGAGTTGAATAGACAAGTACATGAGTTATTGCGAAGGGGTTGATTCGAGAGAGTTTGAGTCCCTATGCCATACCAGCAGTATTAGCACAAAAGAAGAATGGAGAATGGAGGATGTGTACAGATTCCAGAGCAATAAATAAGATCACAATCAAGTATAGGTTTCCATTGCCATGAATGGATGATATTATGGATTGTTTGAGTGGAGCTGTGTATTTTTCAAAGATAGATTTGAAGAGTGGATATCACCAAATTCAGATCAAAGAAGAAGATGAATGGAAGAATACTTTCAACACAAAGGAATGACTGTATGAGTGGTTAGTCATGCCTTTTGGGCTAACCAATGCACTGAGCACTTTCATGCGGCTCATGAATGAAGTTTTGAAAGAATTTTTGGGTAAGTTTGTCGTTGTTTACCTAGATGATATTTTGATCTTTAGCAAGACATTGGAGGAGCATATGATGCATATTCGTATGGTGTTTGAGAAGTTGAGAGATGAGAAATTATTGATTAATTTGAAGAAGTGCAGTTTTGTGAAGAGGGAATTAGTGTATTTAGGATTTGTAATTTCAGTAGGTCTAAAAATGGATCTAGAGAAAGTACAGGCTATCCTTGAATGGCCTACTCCAAGGAGTGCTACTGAGGTAAGATCTTTTCATGGTTTGGCTAGTTTTTATAGAAAGTTTATCAAAAATTTTAGCAGTATTTGTGGACCCTTGACTAAAACAATGAGAGGGGATAGAAAAGAGTTCAAGTGGACTAATGGGGCATATAAGAATTTTAAATTGTTGAAACATAAAGTTATAGAACAACCTATTTTAGCACTTCCTAATTTTAATAAGGTGTTTCAAGTAGATTGTGATGCTAGTGGTACTGCAATAGGAGCTGTTATGAGCCAGGAAGGTAAACCTATTGCTTATTTCAGTGAGAAGTTGAATGATGCCAAGAGAAAATATTCTATTTATGATCAAGAATTTTATGCTATAGTACAAGCATTGAAGAAGTGGAGACACTATCTACTTCCTAAGGAGTTTGTTTTGTATATTGATCATCAAGCTTTGCAATATTTAAATAGTCAAGGAAAGTTGAATCAAAGGCATTTGAAATAGGTTGAGTTTTTGTAGAGTTATACATTTTTTTTGAAACACAGGAGTGGGAAGTCTAATAGGGTTGCAGATGCTCTTAGCAGAAGGCAACTATTGCTGACAGTAATGCAGATTGAGGTGGTTGGGTTCAAGGAACTCAAGAATTTGTATCCAGAGGATCTTGATTTTGGTGAAGCTTGGAAAGTTGGTAAAGAACCTATTACTCTAGACAGAATGAAGTGGTTGGATTTCATCATTTAGGATGATATGCTATTCAAAGGGAGTTAGTTGTGCATTCCAAGAAGCTGTATGAGGGAGAATCTCATCAAGGAGAAGCATAGCGGAGGATTGGCTGGACATTTTGGTCATGATAAAACCCTTGCTTTGGTTAGTGAGAATTATTATTGGCCACAGTTGCAGCAAGATGTCAAGAAGTTTGTACAGAGTTGTAGAGTATGTCAGATGGTGAAAGGAGTGAAGTAGAATATTAGGTTGTATTAGCCATTACCTATACCAAAGAAGCCTTGGGAGGATATCAGTATGGACTTTGTTCTTGGTTTACCAAGGACACAGTGGAGACATGATTCAATTTTTGTGGTAGTTGACAGATTTTCAAAGATGACACATTTTATTCCCTATAAGAAGACTAATGATGTTGTTCATGTAGCATAATTATTTTTCAGAGAAGTAGTGTGACTACATGGTTTACCAAAGACCATAGTTTCAGATCGCGAAACTAAGTTTGTTGGATATTTCTAACGTACATTATGGAAGAAGTTGAAGATAGATTTGAAATTTAGTCATCATATCATCCACAAACTGATGGAAAGATAGAGGTGGTGAATAGGAGTTTGGAAAATTTGCTGAGATGTTTGGTTGGGGATAAGCCAACAGGATGGGATTTGATTTTACCTCAGGTAGAATTTGCATATAATAATTCTATCAATAGGAGCACTGATAAATCATCATTCCAGATTGTATATGGGAGTAGTCCAAGAAATGCATCTGAGTTGAGAAAGATAGATAAAGGAGAAATAAGTAGTGCTGAAGGTGAGGATTTTGCAGAACATTTGAAGAACATCCATGAGGAGGTGAGGAAGCACAGGACCAAGATGAATGTGCAGTATAAGGCTAAGGAAAATGAGAAAAGGAGGCATAAGGAATTTCAGGTTAGAGATGAAGTCATGGTTCATTTGCAGAAGGAAAGATTTCTAGTTGGTACATATAACAAGTTGAAAATAAAGAAGTTTCGGCCATGCAGGATACTGAAAAAGCATGATTCAAGAAATGCATATGAGGTATAATTGCCTATTGAGCTAAATATTTCACTAGTGTTTAACATTTCAGATCTGATAGAGTATCATGAAGGAGGTGTTGAAGATGAGGTTACATCAGCATAGTGGAGTATTCCAGCAACCAGTTCAGATATCAAGGAGATTAAAGACATACTGGATAGTCGTGTTGGCAGAAGCACAAGGAACATGACATATGAAGAGTATTTGGTCAAATGGAAAGGATGACCTATTGAAGATTCATCATGGATAACAAAGGAGGAGGTTAACCGTCTTGGTTTTCCTCTACACACCTGAGTCATGATAGGGTCACTTCTTAAATTACCCCGGGTGTCTGATGTAGGAGCATCCTGGTTATAAGAGCAATCTTGCATCACCCAAAAATATTTTTGTTTTTGTATTCAATAAGGGCTATCTTGTGTAGAACTGCTATTTATGGAAACTTGTTGTTTTTAGTAAGTTGGTCATATGATCTTAGAATGTTCTGATTTTCCATGTGGAGGTTCATCTCAGTCATATCAGCTTGACAGTAAAGTTTCATGGCTAGATCAGGTCTAGTTTTGAAGATATTGAAGATTTTCGGTATTGGCAGTAGAGTACAAAAACTTTGAACTCAGTTTTGAAGGCTTTAGAGGCCCCGGATGAGGTCAAAAATTTGGGTGACAGGCGCTTGTAGGAGTTAAGCCTGTAGAGTGCTTCGTGGCCTTTTCAAAATTTGGCTATAATAGTCAATCGGGTCAACTGGTGATGACTTATGGTCTTTGAAAGTCGGGTCACCTAAAATGGCAGAAAATAATTTTCCTTCAAAATTTCTGTTTAGGTTTCAAAAGTTATTTTGAGCAGACTTTGATGTAATAAATTGAAAAATAAAATAATTCTAAGTTTGGTCAGCCCTAAGGGCTAAATTACTGAACCTTCTCGGGCAGTGGAAAATGCCTATATAAAGAAGGCCCATAGTGTTGTCTAAGATAGTTCTGGGTAGTAGATCTGGGTATTGATTCGAGGCTTTGTCCTATAGAATATTGTAAGGGAATGCCCATGTGGCTTTGCATATTGTAATTCTGAAAGTTTGTAATTCCACATTTGTGGAGATAATAAGAAGCCAATTTTCTGTTCTTGCATATTGTTGTTGTTTCTTTGTTTCTGTTATGTGTTTGTGGTATTAAGGGGAGCACCCTTCATCACTTTCAAAATCCCTCTTCCCTCAAGGAACACTATCAACCATCCCTTCCACATAGCATTTCACTGTTGTATGAGTGGATTGTACAGGAACAGTTAACATTAAACAAGGAGCAAACTCCTCAACACATCTTGTAAACCATTGAATTCAATAATAAATGAAACCTAACACCAACACTATTCCTTCCATTCACTTCTACCAAGAATAAAGAATTTAATCCATTCAACATTACATATAATCATTCTTGCACAAGCTATTCCTCACTCTTAATGAGTTATAAACATGCCATTGTTTCAATTTTGCTTGCGAGTTATGATAATTTTTGTAAACATGTCATTGGTTCAGTTTAGTGTATTCATTTTTGTCAGACAAATCTTCATTGTCTTTTGATTGTTTTCTTTATATAGTAGCATGTATTAATTGGTTGACAAATAAAGAAGCATTTAGACAATCAGAAGATTTGGCTGATTAAGAGTGAGGCCTTCTTTAGAATCTCATATAAATTTGGCTGATTAAGATGAGAAGAAAAACATAATTCATTAGTTAAATTTTTCAATTTCATGTATTTTTTCTCTTATTTATTAGGTGCATGAGTTGAAGGTTGAATGTAAGAGTCTTATAATGTTGTGTTACCTTAAATCTTGAGTTTTTGATACTCCTATGATGATCTTTCTCAATAAGTATTTTATTCTATTGTTGTTTTTTGAATAACATATTGGGCAAATAAAAAATTGTGTACTTCTACAGGACAGTTAACACAAAATTGAAGCATCAAACAAGACTTGATCAAGTTGCAAGTGGAACATGCACTCAAATAGTAAGTAATGTAGAATAACAAAATAAGTAATCTGTCGTGTCTACATTTTGTTATTTTCTGAGATTACATCCATGTTCTATATTCATAGAATGGTTTAAAATTGAAATTTACAATTCGATAAAAGTACTGATGGGTGTTGTTCTTTGCACCCTCAATCAACAACTTACCTCCATTTTATTTTGATTTACAAACTACTATATTATTTGAATATCTTTCTTTCTTGCCACAATAGGAAAGAGTTTGAGGTGAAAGACTACAATAATAGAAGTGTTTCAATTTGGTATACTATACTACAACATCATTTCATAACTAAGTTTTCAATTTCTATATATAATTAGGTTATAGATAATCTAAGTGAAGAAGCATCATGTCAGACAATCCAAGTGAAGAAGGTAATAGGGATGCAATCAATAGATTGTGGTCAAACTTGAAAAGAAAAGGTGATGGAAAATGTTATTGTCCTTACAATAATTGTAAGGGCTTAAACATTAGAAGATTGCTAATCAAAACAACTAAGAGACATTGTAGGGATAATGGTCACATTGAAGGAGGCTTTGATTATCATGAATTGGTAAGTTTTTCATTATATTTATTTAACAATTAATATATATATGAAATACACCTAATGATGAGATCATTATCATGGTTTATTTGTGTTCATTTTAATATAGGTCGACCTCCCTAAGGGAGTATGTGATACGGACCATGGAGGTGTGAATATTGAGAATATGGATTTGGAAGTGGAAGATCATGGAGGTGCAAATATTGAAGCTGAAGATTATGATCCCATGGAAGATGACAATGATGCGCCAGATGATGCTACTAATACATTGATCCATGACACATTTGGTATTGGCGCAACTAATGATGATGATCAAGATGATGTTGATGTCATCCATGATATACCTCTACTTTAGAAGGTAGCCATGCCCCTTTATGAAGGCTCCCAAACAACTCTTCTCTCTGTTGTATTGTTGTTGTTGAACTTGAAGGTTATGAATGGTTTATCCAACACAACAATGTCACGTATGCTACAGTATGTCATATATGTCATTATAGTAATTAAATGGTGAAACATGTACCATAAATATTGTTAATATTAACAACATTTTTTTTTCTATAGATTGATAGGCGAGTTCTTGTTACCACCATCGAATATTCTCCCTCGCTCATATCGAGAATTATGTGCTACTATGAAAGATATTGGAATAAAGTATCAAGCAATAGATGCTTGTCCCAATGATCATATTATTTATCATAAAGAACATGAATTTGCAACAGAATGCCCTGAATGTCATACAAGTAGATATCAAATAGATCAAATAACAAAAAATATGCCTCACAAGGTTCTTCGTTACATCTCCATTATACCATGTTTGCAAAAATTATTTAGGTGTAATAGCTTGACACAATTTATGGATTACCATGCATGCAATAGGAGTCAAGATGACATTATTCGAATGTCTGCAGATGGTTCTATATTTAAGGACATAGAGGAAAAGTGGCCACACTTTATCAAAGAACCTCAAAATCTCAAGCTTTCAGTGGCAGCGGACGGTGTCAATCCATTTGGAGAGCTAAGATCTGTTTGCATTGTTTGGCCTATTTTTGTCATCAACAATAACATTCCTCCATGGATGTCAATAAAGAGGGAGCACATTATGTTGGCAATGATTGTTCCAGGTATTTGATCATTTAATAGTTATCTGCATGTAATTATAAATCTTGTAGTAAAATGGTCACAATAATTATGTAATGTTGTTCATTCAACTAGGTAAATACCAAGTTAAAGATATGAATGTTTATATTGAGCCTCTTATCGACGAGTTGGTGGAGTTATGGAAAGGTGTCACTATGTATGACATCTCTAGACCAATAGGAGACATACAATTTCAATTCCATGCAATGCTTGTATGGACAATACATGATGCCTTAGGGCTAACACATTTTTGTGGTATGTTATGGTGAATTCAAGTTGCACATGATAATTCTAAAAATAAAAATTAACATATTTAATCCAATTGTATCATTACCTTGTAGGTCTTCAAACAAAGAGAAAATTTGTATGTCCAATTTGTGGTCCAAAGATGAAATCTCATTATTCAAAAAGTTTAAGTAGGTGTTTGATGAGTATAGGTACTTTCTCCACAATAATCATAACTATCAAATTACCAAAAAATATCTTTTCAATGGGAAAGAAGAGACTACATCTAAGCCACGGAGAATGACACCTCACTTATGGAAGTTGGAATATAATAGAATTAATTATCAAGGTAGTACCATTCTACCTAATGGTTTATATTTGGAATTTGTATATTTTTATTGTGTTTTGTTTGTTGATTATGTGATTGATGATCGTGAATGTTGTCAAGGCAACACTACTAAGCACCTTCCAAAGGGACTAAAGAGTTATCCCAGACAATTTAGCAGGTTGCCCTACTATGAGCAGCTGCTTGATGTGTATTTGTTTGATGCTATGCATATTGGAAAGAATGTAATGGAGACATTGTGGAAGATATTGGATGGAAGACGTGACAAAGAAAAAATTGTCAAAATTTGTAGCGACATTTATGAATTCAATCATGCAATGAAAAATTTCATTGAATCAAATAGAAATGGAGAACGGATTAATACAAGTGCCCTTCCTTGGTTATTAACAGAACAACAAGGTGATGCCATAAAAGAAGTCATACAAAAAATTTGATTTCCCACAGGATTTATTGCAAACATAAGCAGTACCATATCAAAGAAAGGTGAATTTGGGCCAGGGTTGAAAACACATGATTGACATACCTTCATCAAGGTAAGTCATGTTCTTTTTTATTTACAATATATTTGTAAAATGCATGTACTTCTCATTGTATTATATGAAAAAAGAATGACATGATTATTTTTGTAATTGTTACAGTATGTGCTACCCCTATCTCTCCCAGAGAACTTCGACAATAACATCAAACAAGTGATATATGATTTTGGAAAATACATGAGGTAAGCAATGATATCTGTTCAATTTGTTGTATATATATATTGTAAAGTCTCATGTTTATATATTTTTGTGTCTTGAATGTCTTATAGGTGGTTGTCATCTAAAGAAATCCATAGAGTAGATATAAAATACTGGAAGAGAATAATTCCTCTTCTAATGTGTGAAATGCAAAAGTGTCTACCTTCAACTTTTTTCAATGCACAAGAACACTACCTCATACACCAAGTTGAGGAGATTGAAATGTGTGGACCTGTACACACTTGGTCAATGTGGATGGTTGAGAGGAACTTGAAATTTTTGAAGGCTTTGGTTCAGCAAAGAGCACGTCTTGAGGGTTCTATGGTGGAGGGATATATGGTATACCAGACTATGGTGTATGTTACTAAATATCTTCCTAAGCTTGCAACAAAGATCCATATAGATCACATTTGAGATCTTGACACCATTAGAAAATTTGAAGGGGAGTACTTGGTGGGGGAAGGTAGAATGAGGAAAGTGAGAGGTAATAAATTATAAGATGTTATTGTAGCTGTTAATTAATTCTTAATCTTCAAAGTTAATCGGTTGTAAGTCGTCTATTTATTTTTTGTACAACTGCTCGAGAGTGGGATGCAATACATTTGTATATTGCAAACAATCAAGATTGGATGATGAAATGGATTGAATGATGTCATCATTTAGGTCACACATTAACATGGGAAGCTATGTCTTCATTGGTTAATGAAGCTCATTGTAACAGAGATCCAAATGTTACCCAAAGGGAAATAGATTTAGCACATGGTTTAAAATATTTCCAAGTACATATAAATTTGTTAATCACTCGTACGTTTATGAATTTTCGATGCATTAATTTATACATGTTTTACATATTTTTGTAGGTCAAACACCACAAGGCTATGTTTTGCAATGGTCATAAATTTTGCATCAAAAAGTTGGATGACACAAAGAAAACTTGTGATTCTGGGATAAGTGCAGTCTTTCAGGTGACTAATATTTCATCTAGAAATGACTTACATCCTCGAGAGTCTGAAAATTGATACTATGGCATTTTGGATGATATACTTGAGTGTGACTTTAATTCTTTCAGATTAGTTCTCTTCATCGTCAGATGGTATAGGCTACGACTTAATCAAAATGATCCTGATAGAACTGTTATTGAACATGACAATAGATTTCCAATGATTAATACAAGGTGGTTTGAGCCAGTTGGGGATGAACCCTATGTTCTTCCAAGCCAATGTGAGCAAGTATTTTACTCAGAGGTTTCACATAAATTAGGTTGGTCATTTGTTGTTAGACATGATCCAAGAGGAAGGTCGATGAGGTATAATGCGATGGAAGAAGATTGTGAACAACTAGAAGATGATGTAGATGATGATCATGAACAACAGTTAGTCGACGATGTTCCTGAAGCAACTTTTCTTGAAGAAGAAGAAGATGATGACGATGATGATGCTACTGATGATGCTAATAATGATGCTACTGATGATGATGATGATGATGATGATGATTTTGCTGATGATGATGTTGCTGTTGTTGTTGATGATGATGATGATGATGCTGATGCCGATGATGATGATGATGATGATGATGATGAAGATGAAGACAATGACAGTGGTGGTGATGATGTTGACATCAATGATGATCATGGCAATTAGTTGGATGAAGAAGAAGATGAATGACATGAATGAAATGTACAGTTACGTGATCATTGCTTAATCTATTTAATATTGATTTCTTGATAGAAATGTCCAGTTATGCAATCAATGCTTAATCTAATTAATTCATGATGTACTTACTATGGGATGCTTATGGTTTTTAATGTACTTACTATGTGGTTTTGAGTATATGTATCATGAGTTTTTTAGCTAACATTAGATAATTGAATTACATATGTAGGTACCCAGACTCCTTTCATAAGCATCCCACACAATCTCATGGATCAACAAACTAACCTCGATGTTGATGATGTGACTAGATCAGGTAAAGAGCTATACGATTATGACCTATAAAGTACTAAAATACTTTAAAATGTTTAAAATGTTTTTAATTATAATAAAATGTTTTTAATTTAACCCTTTTATATGTTATTGCAGATGAGCCCCCTTTGCATCAACAAAGAACTAGGCATGCATTGAGATCTAATGAGAGGGTAGATGATCATGATGATGATATCGATACTCATCTTACAATTATATCTTAAAAACTAGAAATCGAAAGAAAAAAAATGTCATGCCCAAAATTTAACCGATAAAATCGCAATTTTTTTTTTTTAAAATAAATAAGAGTTCAGATGCAAGAGAGTACATTCAAAGGATAAGGATAAGTTGATTACGGTTAAGCCATTCATAGTCAAGGGTTCGGTTCGCTCGGATAGCGGAACCCTAGTGGGTATAATTTCCACTTGGAATTTTCGTTCAGGACGAATCCAATTCTATCAAGCCTACTCAACAAGGTTTAACCTTTGATTCCCTTATGAACGAGGACTTTAATTATCTAACCAATTCGTTCAATAAATAATAACCTAAAAGGTATATGTAACTAGGTTATATGTTTCTTATGTGATTTATTTAACACATTTGATAACTTGTTTGCATTGATAGTTTATGAGTTATCCATATTAATAATTGGATTATATCTACAATAAACTTGATAATGTGAGCTATCACAAAGTGTTATCTAAACATTAGAAATATAAATGTTTTACTATCCATTCCTTCGAACATAATAATAACCTACTTTTTTTTAAAGATTAGATTACTTTAACAATTTAAATTATTGGATCATGTCCTATAAACCCAATATCAAATTGACAATTCTAAATAGCCCAAATAGTTAACATTGATGATCAAATTAAACTAATTAACCTTTGAATAAAATAACTATTAGTTTAATAGAATATTTTATTACTGGTTAAGTTTGAACACATTTTCAAGAAAACTATTAATTAAATAAGTTAACTCACTACTTAAATAAATCCAAACAATTATTCTATTAATCAACAACCAATTTCATTAATCTCAAGATAAGGTTAATAACAACTAAGTTATATTAACAACTAGTGATAACAATCATCAACTAACATTAGCAAGTCAAAAGGAAAGAACAACTAATAATAAATCTAGTTGATCAAATAATAAATTTGAATACATTAGCAATACCCCATTAATCACTGACCAACTTTATTAAAGGATAGAATTCCCTATTCATAATAAAAACATAAATACATAAATGTCTTGTCTCAAAAATAAAAGAATAAACTTAAACTAAACACTAATATCCTACTAATCCACTTAATCTCACTTACAAATCTAACTAACCTACTAGTCTAGTCCTAACCTGTGTCACCTATCACCTATCTCCCATCACATCACCCCTATCCCAAGGCCTCTTGCCAAGTGGAAGGGTGACATGACCCAAGCCCCCAAACATTAACTAAGGTCTGCAAAATATCTTTCAAGGAAATCCTAAAAATCACTAAGGCTTGCGTGAGTTCAAGAAAGGAAAGATTTTTTTTTATTTAAAAAAAAGCATGTACATGCTCCAAGGTTGAGGGGGGGGGGGGGCACCTAGCACATCAGCTCAGCCCCAAGTGCATGGTTTTACACAAGGAGGAAGAGATGGGCAGATCAACTTGCCAAGACTATTTTAATGAACCTTGTCAAGGCTGATTTAATGAACATGTCAGAGCATGTAGCAAAAGGTATGTTGGTGAAAAGTGGCGTGAGTTTTGGAAGGGAGTAATTAACATGCGATCAGAATGAAGTACTTCACCTTGTCATAATCTAAACCTTGTTTAAATATGCATGGGCAAGGAAATGGCACAGGGACATATGAAGGTGTCCAATCACATGTATGCAAGGATTGATATAAATATATATTTATAAATATATTTTTAAAAAGATATGATTATATTAAGAGTGCTGTCTCTTCCCATTTAAAGGTGGAAATAAAGTGGGGTCCATGTGCAACCAAGTGGAAGGTATGTTAGGGGTTATTTTATTAATTTTAGATTTATTTTTATGACTAACATGGATTAGCTTAGAGGATTTAATACTAATTTCTATTAGGAGATTGGGGAGGGATTATTCTTTGTGGCAAGAGAATAATTTTCCTTCCCATACAAAATTCAAAGAGCATTTTTGCTCTCTAAAAATTGGGAAGTATTATTTCTCATGTTTTGCCATAGTTTTTTTTTTTTTTCAATTTCTTAATTTTTTATGAGATATCTAATAGTTTGAATTTGATAATTTAATTAGTGCTTTGCATTAAAAAGGCTAGGATTAGAATAATAGTTATATTTGGTTTATACATAAGATTCTAACATGTTCATTTAATCATTGATATCATACTTTAATTTTGAGATTTTCCATATTGGTTTCCAAGAATAGGGAGTTGTTCTATTGAAATGGAGTTTGGTTTAAAGAGAGAAAATGAATATATTGAACTTGTAAAGAAGTTACAATCAACATTAGAGAGCTTACTAAATTCATACATCAACTAGATTTTAGGTGCTATTGAAACTATTACTTTTCCTATCCTATCAAATTTGAATATCATTTCACAAAGAAAGAATAACTTCACTATCTTAAGAAGTAGAATACAATAGATATGAAAGAAATGATTCATCATTTTCATTATAGTTATCTCTTCATCTACAAATACATATTCTTCATGATGGAGAAGTCTTCACATTTAAATCACTATCCTACCATATTTCCTTCCTTGAGGAACTATTTCATAATAAAAGGAAGCATTCCACATATTACTTGAAAAAGGTTTTCAATAACATTACATATGCAATAGGAGAAGAATCTCATTACAAGGATCAACAATGCAACATCATAAGGTGCTTCCACATAACCACACAAGAGAGTGAAATTCCTCAAAGCTACATTGACATGAATCTTAGCTTCAATACCTGCAAATGAAAGGGGAGAACCATGGGAAGCTCACCTCCCATCCAAGGTCTCAAGGAGACCACCCCCGAGCTTGGAGAACCAAGGCTAAATGGGTATGCTCAACAAAATGCTCACAATAATACACATATGAATAACAAAAATTAACTCCCTCCCAAGGCTTCGCAAATGAGTTTTATAAGCTCATTGAAAAGGGTGAAGGTGGGCTTTTCCAATGGGGAGAATGCTATTGCATTTACATTTTCTCAACATGAGTATTTCATTGCCTCTTCAAGGCTACATTATCAAACCTCTATTTACAAACTTTCATTTTCAACATCCCATTTTCAACATGAATATTTCATTGCCTCTTCAAGGCTACATTATCAAACCTCTATTCGCAAACTTCCATTATCAACATCCTCAAGATGCAAAAATACAAATGGCTTCATGGTGCCCATACACCATGAATTTATCCCTCTTCTCCAAGAGAAGATACTCTCACCACAATGGAGAGCCCAACTAACCCTTTCACCCAAGGCCACTTCTTCCCTTCCCAAAGGGTGAGTAATGCCTCACTCCCATGAACAAAAAAACTCCCTTATTCAAGCAAAAATAAAACCATAAACAAGAATTCAAAACCCAAATCCCATCCCATACAACACAATATCACAACAAGCATAGAGTTCATATGCATGAGAGAGCAAGAACAACATGCTAATCTATTGTAAACAAACAATTAAACTTCCATGGCAATGAGTAAACCAACCTTCACAAGTGTTATGGCAAAATGATCTTTGAGAAGAGCTCCATCCCTTATCCTTTTCTCTTCCAAACCTAATTGTCTCTAAAATTAGAGAGTGGGTGAACACCCTCTAACTCTCCCAAGAGCTTCTAAAAAGACCTCCAACTTCTACCCACCTACCAACAATAAATTTTGACTTGACCCAAAGGTCACTTGGCTTTTCTTTGCCCCCTATCATAAATGTCTAATTGCAAAGACGTGTGGGGTTGGGTAAAAGGTCAAGACTTAGTCTATTTTCGTAGCATGAGTAAAATGGGTTATAAAATGGGTCACCAATGCCACTAGGGGGTCCTAGATGTGTTAAAAACCTTCCTAACACATACCCCTATCACTATGGTACTTAGATTTTGCTAAATTTGACCCTTATGACCTCTTTTTGGCCTCTAGAAGTGGCTAGAAGAATTTAAATCCAAATGATCAAATTGATATAAATTTGCAAGTATCTCCAACAATGGAATTTAATTAAGTTCCTAATGAGTGAGTTAGGCTTAGGTTTACATTGCCAATCCTAAGTAGACATGTCAATACATAACACATAACAAGTGTCAAGTGACACTAACAATAACACATCACATACAAAATGACATGTCTCAACGACAGCATGGAGTTTCCTAATAATAAACATGCAATTCACATTTACAACGGGTTCACATTACAACGAAGTTTTCAATCCCACATCAGGTTAAACCTTGGCTTACTTAGTTCACATATGTTTAGCCTTGATTCTCTGAATAATTCCATGGTTCTCTTTCTTGCACACTAAACTCGAGCATTAGTAGTCCAAGGTAATAAAATAACATGAAATATACATTTTCAATTCCTACTTAGCAACATTAATAAATATGTAGAATTTAATTCCTAATTAAAATTTCCATTTAGAAATATTTTAAAACATAATAATTTCATAAACATCATGACATAACATTCGTGAAAAAATCAAATCTAATCATGATTTGATCTTCTCATCAATTCATATTACTAAACATGTATAATCACAACCAACATTATATCCTAAATCCTAGTCCACATCAAAATGTAATTCATGCAATATAATCATCATCATCAACCATAATATCTCAAGTCTCTGGCAGGATAATCCAAAGTGTATCAATGTATCAAAATATAAAGTGTCAAGGTGTGCACGAATCAGTAATGCTATGATAGGTCAGGGCGAGGCCTCACAAAAAATAAATTATTGTCATCTATGCACCTTAATTGATAATGACTGATTTTTATATGCCAATGAATTTAATTATGTGGTAGTGAATGTTCATAAATTTTATAATGTGTTAATGAATGTTATCGTGTGATAACTAATGAATGTCACATTTTATTAATGTGTGAATGAATGTTATTGTATGATAATTAATGAATGTTACATTTTATTAATGGATGAAATAATGAATGAATGTTAGATGTTAACGGGGAATATAGAGTGATGTTGGGGGGGGGGGGTGGGGCCAAATGAGCTTCCACCTTCACATGGTTGGCCCTATTTAGTACAAAATATAAAACTATTCTCGAAACAAAGTGAAGCTCAATAAGTTTGTTCCTTATATAGGGTTTCAAGTGTAGCTTTTATCCCACTCTCAACATTGCAAGGCTTTAAGTGGTGTTTTGATATTGGTTTCTCCATCTCCCACTGACATCTTGTCTTTCTCCTAAGAACTCTCACTGAGCTATGATACATGGATGAGTAGAAGATGTCCCTTATAGGCTACACATATATAATATGGTAGATCTAGGGAACAAATATACTACAACATAGAATGAGTCAACTTGAATCTATAGTTTCTTCATTCACAATGAAAATTCAAATTACAAGCCATATTTTAGATTTAATATTCATATTTATCTTCATCATGATCATAGCCATCATAGTCAACATTTGGTTCAACTTCATTTGAACCACACTTCATGTTGGATTATAACATATTGACACTTACACCATGAAGAAGACAAATGATTAAATAGAAAGAGAGGACCAACTGAACCATCTTGTGGTCAGTCTATATCACATTGAGAAACAATGTCAAGACTAAAAAATTAAAACAATCAAAAGTTTCTTCAAGACCATGAATGATCAACAACATTCCATTAGAAAACAAAACACTAATCTATATTATCATTAAGCCATAAAATATGTTTTTAAAATTTAGAAGCATTTCACAAGAACTTTCAAGAAACATAGTACTATCCAAGGACCAAAACGAATACCCTCCAAATGATTATGATTATGTTGATGTTGATGTCTATAATTTATGTCTAATGATTATGATGATGTTGATGTTGATGTCTATAATTTATTTCACTTATTGATGCTTGCCTAGATTGAATTTTGAATTACCAGGCTAGAGAACACTTTCAAAGTTTAGGGTCTGTTCTACATGATACTCTTAGTTACAACTCAAATGGAACTCAACATATTTTTGATGCTAGGCAACCCACTGCAAAAACTCATCCGTAGGTGAAATTTAATGCTGTGAATCTTGGCATTGTTAATGTTATTACTTTTCCTCACGTTTCATATTTGTGAAAATGTTTCTTGGCACTATCTTATTCTTATTACAATGTTCTTTGTTGTGGGGCAAGAGGTCAATCTTCATTATCTTCATTGTGGGGGACAATGAAGATTTCTCTGACAAATAGCAGGTCTTCTTTAGTATCTGATAATAACATGCTAAACTGATAAAGGTGTTATGGGAATTTAATCTGCAATTACCAATAGACTAAGCATATTATTACTATGCTTAATGTTCCATTTAAATGCATTTAACACAAAAAACAAATTTACAAAACTAAACCCATGGCATGTTTACAACAAAGATGTGTTGAGGAGTTTGCTCCTTATTTAATGTTAACTGTTCCTGCACAATCCACTCATACAACAATGAAATGCTATGTGGAAGGGATGGTTGATAGTGTTCCTTGAGGGAAGGGGGATTTTAAAAGACTTTTTATCATTATATTGTGTATTTCCAATATGTTTGGATGCATGGCAGAGCGGGAGAATGAAGGATCACTCACCGATTGCATGATAACCCAGTTTTGAAGGGTCACTGGAAGAGGGGAATGAAGGATCACTCACTGATTGCATGATAAACCCACCAAGCATTCTTTCCTTTAATTTTCCACAATATCTCAAAGTATGATCATTATTATTTACTTTCTTCTATATTCTATTCTTTCTATGGTTTTGGTATCTCATAAATATATCAAAAACATTGCAGATGTGCATATAAAAGTAAAATATTGTCCTTCAATTGTTCCACATTGAAGCATTTCCTCATTGGAGTATTCTCTTCATTTGTACAATATCTATCAAAAATGGTTCCCATATTTCTTCAAGATCTATTTTAATCTTTATATTGCAATTTTGATTAGATTTGACCTATAGTTGATTTCATTAGTATTTTATAACATATATTCCTAATGTGAAATGTGGAGAGAAAGAAAGAGACACACTAGGTATGAATTACATGATATACCCATCATCACTTAGCACTTAAATAATAAATTATGGACAGGGAACAACCCCCTAACCTCTGGATGTTTGTTTCATGTTGGCCTCTTATTAAATGCAAAGGTAGGCCTGTCTTAATTAGGCTAACAACCACAGTGTAGGGGCCATAATATTTTCCCTTTAACCACATTTATAGTTTGAGAAAATTAGAGAAAAATGTTTCAGATTTATATTATCCTTTTGAACTAGCACACTGCCATCAAAATGCATAATCATTGGTCATCTCAAGAAAATTCCTATTGATTAGTAGGATATCCTTATAAAAATTTGATGCATGGATTTCTTGTGAATTATCGACTGCTATGTATCTTGCAACTGTGGGAGGAATAGTGTTGGTATTAGGTTTCATTTATTATTGAATTCAATGGTTTCCAAGATGTGTTGAGGAGTTTGCTCCTTGTTTAGTGTTAACTGTTCCTGCACAATCCACTCATAAAATAGTGAAATGCTATGTGGAAGGGATGGTTGATAGTATTCCTTGAGGGAAGGGGGATTGTGAAAGACTTGTTATCATTGTATTGTGTATTTCCAATATGTTTGGTTGCAGGGCAGACTGGGAGAATGAAGGATCACTCACCGATTGCATGATAACTCAGTTTTGAAGGGTCACTGGTTGAGGGGATAGTCAAGGTCCCCATGATTGGGCCATTGGAGGATCCTATTTCTTTGTAGTAATTGCTATTCAAATTGGATGCATGGATTTCTTGTGAATTATCCACTGCTATGTATCCTGCAATTGCATCCGTAAATTTGTAGATACTTCTCTACAGTTGTAAGCCACTTAGAGATCAAAATAGAGAAACTAAATCAAAATCATTCTTTGTCCTATTTCCTTTTAACAAAGTCTCAACTAGATCTATTAGATTTCCACAATCCATATTAATGCTAGTATCAGTTTCTTGGTTCGATTGTGTATAATTTTTTCCATCAACGTTTCATATCATACTACATGATCCATCATATCATGTTCTTTTCTCTCTATCATTCTGATGATGGATCATGTAGTATGATCCAAAATGTTGATGAAAAAAATTATACACAATAAAACCTAGAAACTGATACTAGAAAAGTCTCAACTATCAATGATACAATATACATTTGATGCCCTAAGCTATCAAATATACAAATGGTGCCTACCTAGAAGCTCACCAGGAGAATGAAGGATCACTCACTGATTGCATGATAACCCAGTTTTGAAGGGTCACTGGTTGAGGGGACAGTCAAGGTCTGGATGATTGGGCCATTGGAGGACCCTAGTTCTTTGTATTAATTTCTATTCAAATTGGAAGCATGGATTTATTGTGAATTATCGGCTGCTATGTATCCTGCAACTACATCTGTAAATCTGCATCTACTTCTCTAGGGTTGTAAGCCACTTAGGGATCAAAATAGAGAAACTAAATAAAAATCATTCTTTGTCCTATTTCCTTTTAACAAAGTATCAACTATCAATGATACAATACATTTGATGCCCTAAGCTATCAATACAAATGGCACCTAGCTAGAAGCTCACAGGCTATCCATTTGATAACCATAGTCAACATTTCAAAAAAATGGATATCCTTGAGCACAAGCACCAATAACATCAAATAATAGAGTTAAAGCATGGGCTAGGGCATGACACCAGTTGAATGCGGTTATTTCAGTGACAACAATTTAGAATGCGGTCCTTTGGCATGTATTAAATAGAATAGAATTTTTAGCATATTATTATCATTCTATTTCTTTGTTGTAAACATGCCATCGATTCAATTTTGTAACTTCACTATTGTATGAGTGGATTATGCAGGAACAATTAACATTAAACAAGGAGCAAACTCCTCAACACATCTTGGAAACCATTGAATTCAATAATAAATGAAACCTAACACCAACACTATTCCTTCCATTCACTTCTACCAAGAATAAAGCATTTAATTCATTCAACATTACATATAATCATTAGACAGTTACATTTCCTAACTGTGTAGAGGAACAATCACGACCAAAATGATCAAAACTACTTTCACCCTTGCACAAGCTATTCCAAATTTCAAGTAAAATGAGCAATATGCTATATCAAATCATTCATATTCATAGTAACCATTCGAAGGGTCATTTTGTTAATGAACCCTCTGACTGTACCCCTACGACAGAGAAAGGAAACTTAGTAAAACCAGTCTATGCCGATGTTTGTGAGGGTACAGTCATGATAAGTGCCTCTCAAACCTCTCCAAACATGTAAGATTGTCTTTAAATACTTTATTGATCTCTTCTAAATGTTAACCAAATCAAACCTACATTTGAATCCACACACAATAACCCCAAAATGAAGGGTTTTGTATCCTTTAATGAATCTCAGTCATTGGTAGCACATGGATAGTCAAACTAGTAGTCTCCAAAGCATTCAATAAGTGACTGGATTATATTTAATACACACTATTCCTTCCATTCACTTCTACCAAGAATAAAGCATTTAATCCATTCAAAATTACATATAATCATTAGACAATTACATTTCCTGACTGTGTACTAGAGGAACAACTAGGAAATGTAATTATCTAAACAATCCAAACATTTGAAAATAGTGAATTGATATCCTTGAGCACAAGCACCAATGATATCAAATAATGGAGATAAAGCACGAGCTAGGGCACGCCACCAGTAGAATGTGGTCATTTCAGAGAGCATTTATGATCAAATAAAATGCAATGCATTTGAAATTTGCAGTCGAATATGATGCCAGATGCTTGAAAGATGAAGAAATCACATACCTTCTCTCGCGCTCAGCTTTTTCTCCTCTATCCAATCGAAATAAAAATGATGAGGCCATTTCACTTTTTTTTTTCATAGCCAAATCTTCCTTGTACCACATGAAGAACATGCCATTGGTCCAGTTTTGTAATTTGTTTTTTGTGTAATTAGTAATTGGCAGATTAAATGCATATAACACCTTTATCAATTTAATTAGCATGTTATTATCATATCAGATAAAGTATGTTTAAGAATTGTTGGGACTGGTCCTTTTGCGTGTATTAAACATAATAGAATTTTCAGCATATTATTATTAATCTATTTCTTTGTTCTAAACATGCCATTGGTTCAATTTTGTAGATTTGTTTAATCCATTAAATGCATTTTTCATGAGGAGGGGTCTTGTTCTCAGGAGATTGATGAAGATTGTGCACCTCAAAAACCAATTCATAAGGTACCAATCATGTTTCCTATTCGCTTATATTTTTGGATTGGTAAATCTCCTTATAAGTTTCATGTCCTTTCTTTTGATTACTATGGATGAGATATATATCTTATATTTAACATTCAACTTCTTTAAATTTTAGAACATGTAGTGTGTTTTTTGAGGATTTTACCAAATCAACTTTTAACATAAACCGAAAACACCAAACTGATATCTTGCCCTTTCAACTTGAAAAAATATTTACATTTGACCAATAACTGCAAGCAACTAGATGATAAATCCACATACCTGTATCTTTGTAAAATACTTGGAACATCAAAAAGATGGCTAAGTGGCTGCCACCATGATTTTTATCTATTGAATATGGGAATTAAAAACACCAAAAAAAATTGAATAGAAAACATGATTGGTCATTTCAGAGAGCATTCATGATCAAATAAAATGCAATGCCTTCTCTCGCGCTCGATCAACTTTCACCCGCTCATTTTCTCCCACTCCTTTTCTCTACAAATGAAATAAAAATGATTTGGCTATTTCAAAACAGTGAATCAATATCCTTGAGCACAAGCACCAATAACATCAACTATTTTGATATGTGGGTACCCTAATGTTGGCAAGAGTTCTTTTATTAATAAGATTACTCTGAAAGCTTGAAGAAGCGATATAATTTGGCAAATGAAGAGTAGAAAGATGATGATATTCCTGAGATCATGGATGGACACAATGTTGTAGATAGAATGGGAAGACATCTTTCTAGACTGGCCCTAGATCCTTCGACAATTGGGGTAGGATCCAGACCTAGGCTAAAAAGATGTCTTCCTTTCTATTGTGGAATTATCCCTTCTTTGGCCTACACTCATTCCTCTTCTCAAAAATAGTTATCTAGATACTTTGGATACTGTTTCTCATCCATGCACGAAATGTGCTAGTGATCGTATAAAATTACTTTAGGCCTCCAGTATTGATGAGATGTACAAGTGTAAAATGTTTTTGCGAGACTGGGATCAATTTGTGCAGTGTACATAAATGCAAGGCAATGATTATTTTTGATGATCGACAGGTAGCTAGGACAATAGCTAGGACTAAAGATAAAACAACTCAAGAGACCATCATAGGTTCTCTCTTTCTTCGGTCTATATTATTGACATAATGTTTTACCTTTCATTAGCTCATCAAATCTGGGGATTTGAAAGAATTTAATAAAATATTTTCATGACAACGTATATTATTTAAGTTGACATTGCATGAATTTATCTACTTTGCAAACTTGTAGACTATGAGGATGGCGACAAAGAAGCATGGCCATGACATGCTTCTTTATCGCCATCCTCATAGTCTACAAGTGCGTGAAGTAGATAAATTCATGCAACATCAACATAAATAATATACATTGTCATGAAAATATTCTATTAAATTCTTTCAAATCCTTGGATTTGATGAGCTAATGAAAGGTAAAACATTTTGTCAATAATATAGACTAAAGAAAGAGAGAACCTATGATGGTCTCTTGAGCTGTTTTATCTTTAATGTGCATATTCATCAGTTTTTCGACACTTAATCATTAATTCCGATAGAAGTGCTACACATTTGACAAATAAAATGTCAGAGAAAACTAATTTACGACAATAGTTCTGACAGTAATGCTATACGTTCAACAGGGAATCTGTCAGAGAAATAATGAAGGACTGTCGCTCTTCCGACATTTTAAGTGTTGCAAATAGAAATTTTTTGATAGAATGTTCGACATTAATGCCATAACACCGACGGGTATATCTATCAGAATTAAGTGGAAACTGTCGCTATTCTAAAAGTTATAATGTCGAAAAAGATATCTTTTCGAGAGTTAATAGGTCATTGTGTCAAAATTTTGATGGATAAACCGTAGAAAATTCCATAATGAAGTTGTTGCTAAAATGCAAGTTTCCAACATGATATGGTGTCGGTAAACCGACGGATATGTCTTCTGTCACAATTTCCTACACAAAAATGGTGATGGACCCATCTGTCGAAATGCTGACAAATTAGTGTTGCAAATCTGACAAATGGCCATCAGAATTTGACCCCAAATGTAGTAGTGAGATCTACCTAGTTATAGGATTTTAACAACACTAATGAATTGTGCACTTGGTTAAGAGATTTACATAACACTGTTAAGTCTACTCTGTTAAAAGATTTTATCCAAAACTCTATTACAATTGTTAGAAAGCAATAGGCAATTATCTGCTAAGTGACAACTCAATGGTCTGATACAGATCTATAAGTTCTGACAAAATATCACCTTGAATGTGATGAATCTCTGCTTTGAATTTGCTCGGTAGCCTTTTCTGATTTTGCTTAATTTGATATCCTCTGCAATCTGCTCTGTTAACTGATAGACTTGAAGTTAGGAAAATGCTTCAAGTGCTGCTTGAATCATATATCTTTTCTTGCATCAGTTCACACCAAAAATGATGTAAACATACATTTATATAGCAATATGCTTTTGCCACTTTAACAAAATTAGGTTACAAAACTTAATCATAACCCTAAGATCTATGGTGTACAAAAATGACCTAGATCAGACTATTACATAAGATATACATTACATTTAATGAATATCATAGCATTAAATATTCCTCGATCTTGGTTAAACATTTTTTGATCTATTGTAATCATTTGCATATAAGAATGTGCCATTTTAGATTATTATGCCATTTTCTGTGATCCTCGGTAAACATTGTATAAACTACTTGGTGTATACTATGATGCTCAGTGTTTACTGTCTGTTGGTGTCGGTGTCTATTGGTTCTCGATAAACTGTCTGATGCTCGGTGTGTAAGCTTTATCGACTAGTTTGTCTTGCTTCTAGTTACTGATTTTCTCAATGTAAGTGACCAACCAATGTCTTTCATAACCTTTGATACTAATGACAACCTTGAATGCTCAATAGAGATAACAATCTCCCCCTTTGGCATTAGTATCAAAACTTTGAAATGTATATAGACAAAATTTTCTATATATACCTTATATCTCTGCCATATACATAAACTTATCAAAATTTCTAAAGTGCTCCCCCTCGGTGCATGCTCCCAGTAGTATGAAGTATACGTAGCATCTATGTACTTATTTGGCATATGATATATACATTACTTTCCCCCTTTTTGATAGTAATGCCAAATACAAAAAAGTAGTATACTCACATCTTGTCAAAAATATGCTGGTGGGTTTTCTTTACTGACTCCAAGAGGTTTTCCCATTCCTCTTTCAAGTTGGTGAGAGCAATATGCTCAAGATTGACTTGTGCATGCATGTCAAATATGTTCTCCAATAATGAAATCTTGGGTGTTGCAACAAGTTGCTCTACTTTGACAATGTGTGCCTCAAATTTTTTTAGGTATGGCAGGAGTTCTTTCTGTAACTCAGTAACCTAATCTGTTAAGTGCTCTTCTTGTTTCTTTAAATCTACTATCAACCACCAGAGTTCCTGAACTCAGTGAATATGCTTTGAGAAAGCATTTGGCTCGATTATAGTTGTAGTTGTACTAACTTTGATTTCTACTTCCAATCCTTTTATCTTTTCACTGACTTCAATAGTGAAGGTGTCTATAGTACAAAGCTTTAGTAAAAACTGACAAATTAACTGGTTGATAGATTTGATCTCAGTTATTACCTCATATAATTTAACCTTGTTTATTGCCACTTCTTGGCTTATTTTCTCTACTAGTTTATTCTAAATCCTTGACTCTGCCCTTTCTTCAATTCATTTGTCTGCATTAGTATCTGGGGCATTGATCTTCTCTATTAATATAGAAAGTTGATCTATGATGGGAGTATCCTCATCAATGTTTACCTCAGGTACTACCTGTTGTAAGATATCCCTCACATTTGTTAAGATTTCCTTTCATTTTGTTTCTTGCTTTAGCTTCTCTTGTGCTGCCTTTCTTTGACATAGTTCCCCATATTTACTTAGTTCCTCGGGGCTTAGGGTCCTCAGGTCACACTTAGGAATAACTATCACTTCATCTAGGGTGACTGACCCTTTTCTTTTCTTTTTCTTCTTCTTCTCTGATACTAGAGGTGATTTCTTTTCAGTAACGACAAGAGACTTGTCTCCAATCCTCGGAGTATCCTTCCCGATTGACACACTTTCTTCCTTCTTCTACTCCTCAGTAGCTGCTATCTCGGTTGATATAGTTGGAGCCTCGGGTGTGGTGTCAAATGGGATTGCCTCAGTTTCCTTTGTTTCTTCTATTTCCTTTGCCTCGGTGGAAGGTGCCTCTGTTTGATTAGGCTCATCTATCTCTATAGGTTTCTTAGTATCTTGTACCCCTGTGATGTCTTTGTATGGCTCAGGGTCTGAGCTGTCGAGTTATTCCTTTGAAATGATTTTTACTGCTTCTGCTAGTATAGGAAGCTCGCCCGGTAGTGATGTAAATGCAAATTCTTTAACTTGTTCTTCATCATGAGTGTTTAGGGGTGCAATACTTACATCCTCATCATCCTTGTCATCAGGATCACCATTTGTGATGTCCTCAATGAGTACATCATCATCTATTTTCTTATTTAGTTGAATTTCAACTTGATCTGGTGCATCCTGTGAGATTTTTATTTCTTCCTTTTGTTTGGTGATATCAATTACCTCGATAACTGATATACTAGAATCCTTTGACTTCTTAGCTGTAGTATCATTAATGTATTTATCTTTACCTTTCAAATTGTTAGAATTTTGTCTCTTCTTAGACAGATTTAATTATGCTTTTTGCTCAGCTTGTTCTTTTGCTTTAATGATTTCTCTCCATAGGGCATCTCCAGTCTCCTCTACATTTGCCTCATTCTCATCCAGTATCATCATGGCTCGGTTCTTTACAACAAATCTCTGTTGATGATTAGCCATGAGTTCATCAAGTTCTCCTAGGCTTAGATGTGGAGTAGCCCGAACTAGAGATCTTTCTCTCTTTCTTTTCTCAGTTTCAAGTGCATAAGCCCATTTTTGATTTATCTTGTCATCCAACTCCTTCAATAATGAACAAGCAAATTCCAATGGAACTTTCTTGAATTTTATCATCATTTGGATGACTGCCTCTTCCATCTTGGTTTGATCCTCATTTGACATCTTGTCAAATCTGCCTATTTTGGGATCAATAAGATCTATGTTCTCAATTATTTCTTCAATGACTTTGTCTATTGACTTTACCTTATTACTGACCACCTTGAATTGATTTTTTGCATCTTTAGTTTTAGTATCCTCAAGGTCTTCTCTACCCCTTATTAGTCTTCTGCTTTTCTTCGGTGCTTCAGCTGTAACCTTAGATCCTTTCTTCACATAAGTCTCAGTTGGTGTAGCTACTTTTCATTTTAGTACCTTTTCTGCTTCTTTCTTCTCAGGTGGTGAAGCTGCAGTTGATGATCTTGTCCTCATACCTTCTTGTTACTTGTATTGGTAACTGCTTCTTCATAGGAACTTTAGGTGGAGGAATCGGTGTGGGATCCTTTTCTTCATCTGACTCAGTTTCCTCACTATCATATGGCTTGTCAGATAACATTATCTGAACTTTGGTTGCCTGTTCAACCAGTGTCTCCTCAGGTGTTTCAGATACATCTCCATATCTAGAAGTAAGATCTTTTCTCATTTTATTTTCTTTTCTACACATTTTTTCAATCTCAATGCCTGTAGTTATTCTAGATTTGGCCTCTTCATATGTTTCGAACCTAGTGGCAATGGGGTCTACAGTGCATTAATATATTTTAGTGCAAAATCATGGTTCATTTCATAACCCATCGTTGCCAACCATTTTATTCTAGGTTCAACTGCTTTTATCATTGAATGATGTGTGTCTACTACAAAACAAATGTCCATCTCAAAATTTTCAACTAATTCCCTTGGAATTCTACTTCTTTGATGCATTTTGGTCTGAAATTATTTGAAGTATGCATCAAATACTATATTCAGATTATTTCCTAACTTATTTATCATCTCGGTAAACTGTGCAGTTATAGGTTTATCTGATGTCCAGTTTACTTTATCGACGCTAGGTACAAACTTTTGTAGAAAGAAAAATATAAACACAACTAGCGAACCAAAATTACATGTGTTCAACTTCTTTGACCTTATTATCTTCATATTTTCCTATAGTTGATGTAACAATACCTCAACAAGATCAACCTGGTGACCTTTCTCCACAATTTTATATGCCATGTCTACTGCGCTGCAGGGTATGCTATTGAGTCTGCTTGATTGAAATATCTTATACCTGATTACATGTGCTGTGAACTTAACTGCTGGGTCTCTGATTGCTGAAATCTTCAGTGCCCAACCATCCTATTGTGCTCCAGTGTTCTTCTCAACATCCGGTCATGATGAACTATGGAAGGCTTTTGCCTTGTCAGTTGTAGGGAGCCCAGTAACCCTACTTATCATTTTCTTAGTGACCTCTATCAGTTTATCCAGCCAGAATTTTCCATCGTGATACCTACTCAATACAATTCTGATCCAATCAGTCTTAAATGATTGTGGATAATATGTGATACATGATAACCCTAATTCCATGATCTTCTTGTATTTTGGTTTCAATTTTCCATCTGTTCCATTGAGTAGTTGAAATGCAGCAATAGTTTCAAAGTTTCCTACTTCTCCAATTTTGCAATGAATATACGCTCTTACACCTTTCAATAAAACCCTATTTGGTATGCTTGAGAAAGTGCCCATTAAATCTATTTGTGCTGTGACCTTAGGATGTGGCTTGAACTTAGGTTCATCGAAATTTGCCCTTACAATTACATTAACTTCTTCCTCAACACTTTGTGATTTGCTAGCAGACGAAGTAGATGCCATAAATTGATTTAGGGTTTTGGCTAGTAGCAGGTAAATAATGTGTTCGGTAGCAAATAAACTTACTCAGAATCATCAAAAAGTGTTGTCAGTTCGATCTACATTAGCCTTGAATCCTTTTGAAAATCTTTTAGCTCGAACTCTTCTCTGTGAAATCTTTTCTCTTCGAAATTGCAATGTACAAATGAACTCTATTTCTCGTATATTTATAGATTTTTTGATATTCCTGCTCAAAATTTCATGCAATAAATGCTTGACCTAACTTTTGGTACGAAACAACTGTCAGCTCGGTGATAACTAAAAATTTTATCCGCTCGGTTAACATAGGATTACTTCATCGATTTGCACTGTTGTCCGGTTAACCTTGTATAGTGATTACCGACAGGTAACCAACTCTCGGTCTCTCTTTTAATGACTATGTAACATTGTTAGCTCATAACACATAAACCATAATGCATCTTTGATGAAGGGTGCTCCCCTTAATACCACAAACACATAACAAAAATAGAGAACAACAACAATTTGCAAGAACAAAAAATGGGCTTCTTATAATCTCCACAAGTGTGGAATTACAAATTTCAAAATTACAATATGCAAAGCCACATGGGCATCCCCTTTACAATATTCTATAGGACAAAACCTCGAATCACTACCCAGATCTACCCAGAACTACCCAGAACTACCCAGAACTCCTAAGACAACACTACAACCTTCCTTATATAGGCAATTTTCCATCGCCTGGGAATGTTCCAAAATTTTAGCCAATAAGGCTGACCAAACTTAGAATTATTTTATTTTACAATTTATTACATTAGAGTCTGCTCAAAACAACTTTTGAAACCCAAATAAATTTTTTGAAGGAAATTTATTTTCCACCATTTCAGGTGGCCCAACTTCTGGAGACCATAAATCATCACCCGTTGACCTGATTGACTATTATGACCCCATTTCGAAAAGGGCATGAAGCACTCTACAACATCTAAGTTAAGAGAGCTTCATTTAGCCGAAGTTTTGACCTCATCTGGGGCTTCTAAAGCCTTCAAAACTGAGTTCAAAGTTTCTGTACCCTATTTCCAAAACCAAAAATTTTCAATATCTCCAAAACTAGACTTGATCCGGCAATGAAACTTTACTAGCAAGCTGATACGACCAAAATGAACCTCCACCTATGAAATCAGAACATTCTGAGATCATATGACCAACCTATTAAAATAGTAAGTTTCCATAAATAGCAACTCTTCACAAGATAGCCCTTATTGAAAAGAAACCAAAAATATTTTTGGGTGATGCAAGATTGCTCTTACACCCAGGATGCTCTTGCATCAGACACCTGGGGTAATTTGAGAAGTGACCCTATCATGACTCAAGTGTGAAGAGAAAAACCAAGATAGTTAACCTCCTCCCTTGTTAGCCATGATGAATCTTCAATAGGTCATCCTTTCCACTTGACCATATATTCTTCATATGTCTTGTTCCTTGTGCTTCTACCAACATGACTGTCCAGTATGTCCTCAATCTCCTTGATATATGAACTAGTTGCTGGAATACTCCACTGTGCTACTGTGATCTCATCTTCAACACTTCATGATATTCTGTTAGATCTAAAACATTAAATACTGGTGAAATATTCAGCTCAGTAGGCAACTCGACCTCATATGCATTTCCTAAATCATGCTTCTTTAGTATCTTACATGGCCCAAACTTCTTCATTTTTAGCTTGTTATATGTACCAACTAGAAATCACTCCTTTCACAAATGAGCCATGACTTCATCCCCAAACTGAAATTCCTTATGCATCCTTTTCCCATCTACCTTAGCCTTATACTACACATTCATCTTGGTAATGTGCTTCCTCACCTCATGGATGTTCCTCAAGTGTTCTGCAAAATCCTCAGCTTCAACACTACTTATTTCTCCTTTATCTATCTTCTTCAACTCAAATGTATTTCTGGGACTACTTCCATATACAATCTATGGATGATGTGATGAACTAAACTTCAAATTTGTCTTCAACTCTTCACTTTCTACTAGTGTCATTCTGTGTGCTACCTTATTTGGAAAACTGGCTCCTGGAATCAAGTCCATCTGATGACTGATCTTTCTTACTGGTGGTAATCCATCATGCACATTATCAGATACAATATCTTGAAACTCATTCAATAATTCTACAACTTCTATAGGTACATCTTCTACCTCCTCTTTCCCATCCTTTGGAATTAAGGTAAAACACATATGCTCATGTTGCATACCATCTAAGAAATTTCCTCTATCAACAAAAGTTATTCTTGCATTACCACATACCTTTTCTTCTATTTCCTTCAATGGTTTTAGCTTATGTTGTACTCCATCCTTTATCAGGGAATAGGTATTCACATGACCATCATGTACAACACATCTGTCAAACTGCCATGGTCTACCCAACAACATATGACATGCATCCATAGATATGATATCACATAGTACCTCATCTTGGTACCCACCGATCTTGAACTTAACTAGGCACTGTTCACTGACCATGACCTTATGGTCATCCTGCACCCAGGCAACCCGATATGGATGTGGATGTTTCTACCTCTTGAGCTTCAACTTTGTCACCATCTTTTTTGACACCAAATTATCAGTACTACCAATATCAATAATCACATCACAACACTTACCCTCACACTTGCATCTAGTGCGAAACAGGCTCCTCCTTTGCTCAGGTTCATTCTCACCACTCAATAGGACTCTTCTGTTAATCAACGTTTCTCCTCTTTTAACATCTTTAGAATGTGATGATCTGGCATCCTCATCAACATGTGAAGCTCTAGCCTGGCCTTCATTCCTCCTATCTATCCTTCCTTGGCATTGAGGACATTCAAATGCCCTATGACCTTCTTCCCCACAATGAAAACATGTTCCACAAAAGCTTCCTCTTCTAGATCCTTGTCCTCTTCCTCTTCCTCTCTGATCTCTATTATTATGATAATGAAAATGATTGAAATTATCTCCTCTCTGATTCTGACTATTACTGGCTCCATCCCACTTTTTTGGATCTTTATTTTGGCCTCCATATGACCATCCACTAGATCGTCCACTATGATCTCTTCCATTTTGTCTGCTCTCAAACTTCTTGTTCAACTTTTCCTCTATTTTTAGGGAAAATTGGTATGCCTCTTCAATACTGTTCATTCGAACCAAATTCAGCTCCTCCTCAATGCTCGGGCTCAACCCATTAAGGTAATAGGAAACTTTCTCCTTATCAGCTTCCACATGGCCTGTTCTGATGAGGATTCGATAGAACTCCTCCGTATACTCCTGAATAGATCTTCCTGCTTGCTTTAAACTTTGCATTTTCTTCAGTAGGTCAAGATCATAATCAACAGGAATGAACTGCCGCTTCAATTTATCCACCATCTGATCCCATCTTGTGATTTTATCTTTCCCTCTTCTATTTCTCTTCGATTGAATCTCTTGCCACCAGATCTTCGCATGACCTTTCATTCTGGCCTTTGCAAATTTGACCCTATCAAGATCCTCAATATCTTCATACTCAAAATATTCTTCACATTCATTGATCCAATCGATCAACTCTTCTGGGTTAAGATTTCTAGAAAATGTTAGAACCTCAATCTTAGGTCTTTTCCTGATCTTCAAAATGACTTGGAAAAGTCTTTCTTCTTCTTGATTTACAACTTCAACTTCTCCTTCAGAATTCCCTTCTTCTTCGACTTCATCCTCACTTTCATCTCTGACATTAAGATTCATCCCTCTATGAATCTCTTCTTGCAACACTCGCACTTATCTCTGGAGCACTCTAACCTCATGTGTCACACCACTAGCTCTTCCGCCACGTTCCCTTCGTGGAGGCATTTTCACGATGCACGCTGAAACCCTAACCATGGTCATGGTGCAAATGGCCTCATAGTCGGCAACCTATTTAAACACTCAAGAACTTCTGCTCTGATACCACTTGATGAAGGGTGCTCCCCTTAATACCACAAACACATAACAGAAATAGAGAACAACAATAATTTGCAAGAATGGAAAATGGGCTTCTTATTATCTCCACAAGTGTGAAATTAAAAATTTTAGAATTACAATATGCAAAGCCACATGGGCATCCCCTTTACAATATTCTATAGGACAAAACCTTGAATCACTACCCAGATCTACCCAGAACTACCTAGAACTGCCCTGAACTCCTAAGACAACACTACAACCTTCCTTATATAGGCAATTTTCTACCATCTGGGAAGGTTCCAAAATTTTAGCCAATAAGGCCAACCAAACTTAGAATTATTTTATTTTATAATTTATCACATTAGAGTCAGCTCAAAACAACTTTTGAAACCCAAACAAAAATTTTGAAAGAAATTTATTTTCTGCCATTTCAAGTGGCCCAACTTTTGGAGACCATAAGTCATCACCCGTTGACTCGATTGACTATTATGACCCCATTTCAGAAAGGGCATGAAGTGCTCTACAACACCTAGACTAAGAAATCTTCATTCAACTGAAGTTTTGACCTCATCCAGGGCTTCTAAAGCCTTCAAAACTGAGTTCAAAGTTTCTGTACCCTATTTCCAAAACTGAAAATTTTCAATATCTTCAAAACTAGACTTGATCCGGCAATGAAACTTTATTGGCAGGCTAATACAACCAAAATGAACCTCCACGTATGAAATTAGAACATTTCGAGATCATATGAGAAACTTACTAAAAATAGTAAGTTTCTATAAATAGCAGCTCTACACAAGATAGCCCTTATTGAAAAGAAACTAGAAATATTTTTGGGTGATGCAAGATTACTCTTACACCCAAGATGCTCCTACATCAATCTTTATTCATGTAGATTTGGTATTTGTACATCATATATAAGGAACTATATGTAAAATGTGATCATTTAGAAATGTCAGTACCATACATACCTATATAACCTTAAGTGGAGGTACCGATGTCACCCAATCTAGTGGATGAGGTTTCACCAACAGTATTACTTGACTTAGCATTCTCATTAGATGCTTTTCTCCACATTATGTTCCTTATCTTCATGATATCTTCTATAGTGTCCACTCTCAAATACATGATTTTCATCTGGTGCTCGGTCTTTATAGTCCTTGCTTAAATGATCGACTCTATGGTAGTGCATACATGCCATTCCAGTGCTTGACCAGTTTCTTGATTGTCCAATCTGACTCTTTCTGTAACAGTTTTCTGCAATGTGTCCATATCTACCACAAGCAGTATAGTTAGCCCAAGTGTTATAATCCCACACATAAGAGTTACCTTGTCTCTTCGGTTGATAAGGCTTTCACTATGTTTTCTACTCAGGAGTCCATACTTGCTTCATCTTAGCCTTACACTCTCGTGCAGTATGTCCATGTTTATTATAAGTATAGCATATCTTCTCCACAGTAGTATTATTAGCAATATCATTCTTTTTAGCTCTACACTCATAAGCTAGATGTCCAAACTTACCACAATAATAACAATATCCATTAAACTTAGGAGTGACAAGAGGTTTACCTTGTGCTTTGCTTCTACATACATTAGATGTATGTCCCGGTTTGCCACAGTGATAACATGCCAATGTTTTAGGTTTCTGATTTTGATTGTTGTTGACTTGTTCAACTTGTTGTGATGATTCTCCTCCATTGGTGTAGCCTATACCAGCTTTGCTCCCAAATATTCTTTGATTAGTCAGAAAGTCATCAATCTTCTTTGAACTATCCTCAACCAATTTCATCATTTCATTATGCTGCTATTGATTTTTCACTTCATTCCTCAGATTCTCATTCTCCTCTTTGAATCTTGCAACATCTTCTAGTCTTCTTGACAATTCTCCATTCACTCGGTTGAATTCTTGATTCATAGTCATCATTTGATTAGATACTTGGAAGTGATGATCAGCGAGTCTCTGTATTTCATTTTCTTTAGGTTGAAGTTATTCAGTCATCTGTCTTTGGTCATCAATAGCCAAATTCCTTTCTTGCTCGACTTTTCTAGCATTGTTCATTATTTCTATGATTCTCACCATCTGAGATTCTTGACTGATTTGTAGTGCTTTCACTTGATTAGTTAAATGTTGATTCTTTTCAAAAAATCAATGATTATATTTTTAGATCCATCAGAGATGCTTCCAGAACTAGATCTAATATGCTCAAACATTTCATCGATAGATTCTTCATGGTAACTGATCTCATCTTGTAGAATAGCTAGGTTCTTCCTTTCAACCAGTAATTTCTTCAGTCCTTCCTTAGCTTGCTTATACTGTTCAACAAACATCTGCATCTGTATCTTTTGATTCTCAATAGTCTTATCAAGCTTATACCTTTCCATGACTTAGATCTTTACCCTTCAGTGGTTAAATTGTTCAACAAGAGAACTGAGCTTTGATACTAATTGTTGGAATTAGGAGAGATAGGTATTGAGAGGGGAGGGGTGAATCAGTGCCTTCAAAAACTTTACTTGTGAACCTTTCAGATATATGACTGTAAATAGTGAAAACCTTTGCAAAATAACTTGTATCTAATTACATGTATCAATCATTCATTTAACTTATGAAAGTAAATAACATGAAATCAAATAGCAATCACATAACACAAGTATTTTAGTAATGTAGAAACCCTTTTTAGAAGCTAAAAATTGTGGTGGGGATGACACCCACAAATTCTTTACTACTATAGATAGAAAAGGTTTGCCTATTAGGGCTACAATTTTTGATCACTTCTGGTGATCTTACCCTGTTAGGAGTAACATATTAGATCAGCTAGATCTACCTAGTTATAGGATTTTAACAACACTAATGAAGTGTGCACTCGGTTAAGAGATTTACATAAGACTGTTAAGTCTACTTTGTTAAGAGATTTTATCCAAAACTCTATTACAATTGTTAGAAAGTGAATAGTTGTAATTTGGAATCACCACTATTTGTGTGTGTGGGGAAAATGTGAGATTCACTCCTAAATCCAAATTCTCAAAAGAGAGATCCAATTTGATCAACCAAGAGGTTAATACACAATTGAATTAATCTATGAAGAATATGAAAAAGAGATAGAAACCCTATACTTCCCTATAGTTGGATTAAGCTTGAAATTTGAAATAATTGAAGTGCAAATACTAACCTTGAATTAGGGTAGATTTGGAAAATGTTGAATTCTGGCCTCTGTATGAACTTTCTAAAGATTTTGTCACCTGTTCTGGACTGGAAATGCTGAGGCAGGCAAAACCCATAAATCTTTTCTCCAAATTCACATAGGTCGACTTTGACCTTTTAAAAGGTGAAAGACCACATTATTTATTTGAAGTCCGATTCTGATTCTGTTCGCAACTCCTAAAAGATTGCCAAAAAGGGTATCCAAATTTGCTCTCAGATCTGAGATTTCACACCTACACCTGCAAGAAAATGGGTGTTTTTGGTTGTATGGGGGGTTTGCCTTAGTCAAACCCCAATTTAGGAATTAACCTTGAAATTGTATTGTGCATAAACAAAGTAATTGAAACAAATCACCTTGCTTATGTTGAAGTCCTTGTAGGGGATTTGACTCCTCAAATCCACAAGTAAGAATGCTTCAATGAATGTAGGATGTCTCCAATCAATGGTATTTTGATCTTCAACACCAATCTTGATTTGATCTTTGCATATGAGAAGGTTTGAATGAATGGAGAAGGATGGATCTTCAAGGGGGCTCCAAGGAGATTGAATCCTTCAATAGCTAACAATGGAACTCCTTGATGGATGAATGCTTGAACACTTGAATGCTTGAAGACTTGCTTGCACTTGAGAGCTTGCTCATGAAATTTATTGAGTGTGGATGTGAAAACTTGATGTTTTAGTGATGTAAAAATGAGAGAGGAAGGCCTCCTTTTATAGTGATCTAGGGCACACTCCTCTAAATGGGCCACCTTGAAGAATTAAATCCCAATTAGGTCCTGACTTTTAGAAAATATACCTTGATTAAATAAAGTTAAAGGATTTACCATTTCAGAGCCTAAAACAACTGACCCGGAAGTGGAGAAATAACTTTCCTGAAAGCCAAATTATCGGCAAATGACAATTTGAAATCCTAGTGGGAAGAGGTCAAAGTCGAGGTTGACCCTAACCTAGTCAGGGTCGAGGTTGACCCTGACCTAGTCAGGGTCGAGGTTGACTTTGACCTCAAACCCTATCTTTGTTAGGATTTGCAGCAGAGGTTCCAGGAGATGCGAGAGATGCAGGATTTGATATCAGAATAGGACCCAGTGTCAGGAACAGATAGAAAATCCTTAGAATGATGTGATGAAGGACTAGGAGGTCTCATTTTTGAACCCTACCTAGAAAATAGAACCATGGAAGAGGGAAAATTAGGAAAGTCCTTAAGACCTTAACCCTAATTTCACCTAGAATAAAAAAATCAAGTGCGGAGAAGAAGTGGAAAGCGGGGAGAAAGCCAAATACATGTAATGACCCAATCAAGGTGCTTAACATGACCCCAAACCACTTACTTAGAGGGCTAAATGCTCTTAACTTGGAAGTGCTTCAATTTTAAGATGATCAGAAAGCAATAGGCAATTATCTGCTAAGTGACAACTCTGATGAAGGATGCTCCACTTAATAACACATAACAGAAATAAAGAAACAACAACAATATGCAAGAACACAAAATTGGCTTCTTATTATCTCCACAAATGTGGAATTACAAACTTTTAGAATTACAATATGCAAAGCCACATGGGCATCCCTTACAATATTTTGTAGGACAAAGCCTTGAATCAATACCCAGATCTACTACCAGAACTGTCCTAAACAACACTACGGGCCTTCTTTATATAGGCATTTTCCACTACCTGAGAAGGTTCCAAAAATTTAGCCCTTAGGGCCGACCAAACTTAGAATTATTTTATTTTTCACTTTATTACATCAAAGTCGGCTCAAAATAACTTTTGAAACCCGAACAAAATTTTTGAAGAAAAATTATTTTTTGCCATTTCAGGTGGCCTGACTTTCGGAGACCACAAGTCATCACCAGTTGACCTGATTGACTATTATAACCCCATTTTGAAAAGAACACAAAGCACTCTATAGGCTTGCCTCATGCAAGTGCCTGTCACCCAAATTTTTGACCTCGTTCGGGGCCTCTAAAGCCTTCAAAACTAAGTTCAAAATTTCTGTACCCTCCTGCCAATACCGAAAATCTTCAATATCTTCAAAACTAGACTTGATCTAGCCATGAAACTTTATTGGCAGACTGATATGACTGAGATGAACCTCCACATGTAAAATCAAAACATTCTAAGATTGTATGACCAACTTACTAAAAATAGCAAGTTTCCATAAATAGCAGCTCTACACAAGATAGCCATTATTGAATAGAAAAACAATTTTTTTTTTTTTTGGGTAATGCAAGATTGCTCTTACACCTAGGATGCTCCTACATCAGACACCCAGGGTAATTTAAGAAGTGATCCTGTCATGAATCAGGTGTATAGAGAAAAACTAAGATAGTTAACCTCCTCCTTTGTTAGCCATGATGAATCTTCAACAGGTCATCCTTTCCATTTGACCAAATACTCTTCATATGTCCTGTTCCTTGTGCTTTTGCCAACATGACTATCTAGTATATCCTCAATCTCTTTGGTATTTGAACTAGTTGCTGGAATACTCCACTGTGCTATTGTGATCTTGTCTTCAACACCTCCCTCATGATACTCTATCAGATCTGAAATGTTAAACATAGGTGAAATATTCAGCTCAGTAGGTAATTCTACCTCATATGCATTTCCTGAATCATGCTTCTTTAGTATCTTACATGGCCCAAACTTCTTCATTTTCAATTTGTTATATGTACCATCTAGAAATCACTCCTTCCAAAAATGAACCATGAATTCATCTCCAAACTGAAATTCCTTATGCCTCCTTTTCACATCTGCCTTAACCTTATATTGCACATTCATATTGGTAATATGCTTCCGCACCTCCTCATGGATGTTCTTTAAATGTTCTGCAAAATCCTCAGCTTTAGCACTACTTATTTCTCCTGTATCGATCTTTCTGAACTCAGATGCATTTCTGGGACTACTTTCATATACAATCTAGAATGGTGATTTACCAGTGCTCCTGCTAATAGAATTATTCTATGCAAATTTTGCCTGTGGTAAAATCAAATCCCATCCTGTTGGCTTATCTCCAACCGAACATATCAGCAAATTTCCCAAACTCCTATTCACCACCTCTGTCTATCCATCAGTTTGTGGATGATGTGATGAACTGAACTTCAAATCTATCTTCAACTTCTTCCACAATGTACACCATAAATATCCAATGAACTTAGTGTCCCTATCTGAAACTATACTTTTTGGCAAACCATGTAGTCTCACTACTTCTCTAAAAAAAAATTCTCCTATATGAACAACATCATTAGTCTTCTTGCAAGGAATAAAATGTGCCATCTTTGAAAATCTGTCAACCACCACAAAAATTGAATCATGTCCCCATTGTGTCCTTGGTAAACCAAGAACAAAGTCCATACTGATATCCTCCCAAGGCTTCTCTGGTACAGGTAATGGCTGATACAACCCTGTATTCTTTTTCACTCCTTTTTCCATCTAACATACTCTACAACTCTGTACAAATTTTTTGACATCTTGCTACAACTGTGGCCAATAATATTTCTCACTAACCAAAGCAAGGGTTTTATCACAACCAAAATGTCCAACCAATCCTTCGCTATGCTTCTCCTTGATGAGATTATTCTCTCTCATAGAACTTTGTGGAATGCAAAACTAACTCCCTCTGAATAGCATATCATTCTGGATGATAAAATCCAGCCACTTCGTTCTGTCTAGAGTAACAGGTTCTTTACAAGCTTTCCAAGCTTCACCAAAATCAGGATCCTTTGGATACAAATTCTTGAGTTCCTTGAACCCAACCACTTCAATCTACATTTCTGTCAACAATAGTTGCCTTCTACTAAGAGCATCTGCAACCCTGTTAAACTTTCCACTCCTGTGTTTCAAAATAAATGTGTAACTCTACAAAAACTCAACCCATTTTAAATGCCTTTGATTTAACTTTCCTTGACTATTCAAATATTTCAAAGCTTGATGATCAGTATACAAAACAAACTCTTTAGGAAGTAGATAGTGTCTCCACTTCTTCAATTCCTGAACTATAGCATAAAATTTCTGATCATAAACATAATAATTTCTCTTGGCATCATTTAACTTATCACCGAAATAAGTAATAGGTTTACCTTCTTGGCTCATAACAACTCCTATTGCAGTACCACTAGCATCACAATCTACTTGAAACACCTTATTAAAATTAGGAAGTGCTAAAACAGGTTGTTTTATAACTTTTTATTTCAACAGTTTAAAACTCTTATTTGCCCCATTAGTCCACTTGAACTCTTTTCTATCCCCTCTCATTGTTTTAGTCAAGGGTCCACAAATATTGCTAAAATTTTTGATAAAATTTTTGTAAAAAATAACCAAACCATGAAAATATCTTACCTTAGTAGCACTCCTTGGAGTAGGCCATTCAAGGATAGCCTGTACTTTCTCTGGGTCCATTTTCAGACCTTCTGCTGAAACTACAAATCCCAAATATACTAACTCCTTCTTCACAAAACTGCACTTCAAATTAATCAACAATTTTTCATCTCTCAGCTTCTCAAACACCATACGAATATGCATCATATGCTCTTCCAATGTCTTACTAAAGATCAAAATATCATCTAGGTACACAATGACAAACTTACCCAAAAATTTATTCAGAACCTCGTTCATGAGCAACATGAAAGTGCTCAGTGCATTGGTTAGCCCAAAAGGCATGACTATCCACTCATACAATCTTTCCTTTGTCTTGAAGGTAGTCTTCCATTCATCTCCTTCTTTGATCTGAATCTGGTGATATCCACTCTTCAGATCTATCTTTGAGAAATACACAGCTCCACTCAAACAATCCATAATATCATCCATTCGTGCCAATGGAAACCTATACTTGATTGTGATCTTATTTATTGCACTAGAATCTATACACATCCTCCATTCTCCATTCTTCTTTGGTGCTAATACTACTAGTACAGCACATGGACTTAGGCTCTCCCAAGTCAATCCCTTCTTTAACAACTCATGTACTTGTCTATTCAACTCTTCACTTTCTACTAGTGTCATTCTATGTGCTGCCTTGTTTGGAAAACTGGATCCTAGAATCAAATCCATTTGATGAATGATCTTCCTTACCAATGGTAATCCATTAGGTACATTATCAGATACAATATCCTAAAACTCATTCAAAAAATTTGCAACCTCTACAGGTACATCCTCTACTTCTTCTTTACCATCTTTTGGAATTAAATAAAAAGACACATGCTCATGCCTCATACCATCTAAGAATTTTCTTCCATCAACAAATGTTATTCTTGCATTACCACATACCTTTTCTTCGGTCTCCTTTAATGGCTTTAGCTTATGTCGCACTCCATCCTTTGTCAGGGAATAGGCAGTCACACGACCATCGTGTATAGGACATCTGTCAAACTACCATGGTCTACCCACCTACATATGACATGCATCCATAGATATGATATCACATAGTACATTATCTTGGTACCCTATGATCTTGAACTTAACCAGGCACTGTTCACTGACCATGACCTTGTGGTTATCTTGCACCCAAGCAATCTGATATGGATGTGGGTTCTTCTGTCTCTTGAGCTTCCACTTTGTCACCATCTCTTCTGACACCAAATTGTCAATGCTTCCATTATCAATAATCACATCACAACATTTTCCCTCACACTTGCATCTAGTGTGAAATAGGCTCCTCCTTTGTTTAGGTTCATTCTCACCACTCAGCAGGACTCTTCTGTTAATCAATGTTTCTCCTCTTTCAGCATCTTCTAAATTTGATAATCTAGCATCTTCATCTACATGTGCAACTCTAGCTTGGCCTTCATTCCTCCTATCTATCCTTCCTTGGCATTGAGGACATTCAAATTCCCTATGACCTTCTTCTCCACAGTGAAAATATGTTCCACGGAAGCCTCCTCTTCCTGAACCTTGTCCTCTTCCTCTTCCTCTTTGATCTCTATTATTCTGATTTTGGAAATAATTGGAATTGTTTCCTCTCTGATTTTGACTTCTACTAGCCTCATCCTTCTTTTTGGATCTTTAGTTCGGCCTCCATATGACCGTCCACCAGATCGTCCACCGCGACCTCTTCCATTTTGTCTGCTCTCAAACTTCTTGTTCAACTTTTCTTCCACTTTTAGGGCAAACTGGTATGCCTCTTCAATACTATTCATTCGAACTAGATTTAGCTCCTCTTGAATGCTTGGCCTCAACCCATTAAGGTAATGAGCAACTTTCTCCTTATCAACTTTTGCATGGCCTGTTTTGATGAGGATTTGATAGAACTCCTTTGTATACTCCTGAACAAATCTTCCTTCTTGCTTCAAACTTTGTATCTTCTTTAGTAGGTCAAGCTCAGAATCAACAGGAATGAACTGTTACTTCAATTTATGCACCATCCGATCCCATCTTGTGATTTTATCTTTCCCTCTTCTATTTCACTCCAATTGAATCTTTTGCCACCAGATCTTTGCATGACCTTTCAGTCTGGCCTTCTCAAATTTGACCCTATCAAGATCCTCAATATCTTCATACTCAAAATATTTTTCACATTCAATGATCTAGTCGATGAATTCTTCTGGGTTAAGATTTCTTGAAAATGTAGGAACCTCGATCTTAGGTCTTTTTCCAATCTTGGAAATGGCCTAGAAAATCCTTTCTTCTTCTGGATTCAAAATTTCACCTTCTTCTTCTTCTTGATCATCATTTCATTCTTTGACTTCATCCTCAATTTCATCTCTAACATTAAGATTCATTCCTCTACAAATCTCTTCTTGCAATGCTCACACTTTTCTTTGGAGTGCTCTAACCTCAGGTGTTACAACACCAGCTCTTCCGCCACATTCCCTTTGTGGAGGCATTTTCATGATGCGTGCTGAAACCCTAACAACAGTCTTGGTGCAAACTGCCTCATAGTCGGTGATCTATTTACACACTTAGGAACTCCTACTCTGATACCACTTGGTGAAGGTTAATAACACATACCAGAAACAAAGAAACAACAACAATAAGCAAGAAGAGAAAATTGAGTTCTTATTATCTCCACAAATGTGGAATTACAAAATTTTAGAATTACAATATGCAAAGCCACATGGGCATTCCCTTACAATATTTTGTGGGACAAATCCTTGAATCAATACCCAGATCTACTACCAGAACTATCCAAGATAACACTACGGGCCTTCTTTATATAGGCATTTTTCATCGCCTGAGAAGATTCCAAAAATTTAGCCCTTAGGTCTGACCAAACTTAGAATTATTTTATTTTTTAATTTATTACATCAAAGTCGGCTCAAAATAACTTTTGAAACCCAAAATTTTTTTTTGAAGGAAAATTATTTTCAGCCATTTCAGGTGGCCCGACTTCCGCAGACCATAAGTCATCACTAGTTAACCCGATTGACTATTATAACCCCATTTCAGAAAGGCCACAAAGTTCTCTATAGGCTTGACTCATGCAAGTGCCTATCACCCAAATTTTTGACCTTGTCCCAGGCCTCTAAAGCCTTCAAAATTGAGTTCAAAGTTTCTATAACTTGCTGCCAATACCGAAAATCTTCAATATCTTCAAAACTAGACCTGATCTAGCCATGAAATTTTAGTGGCAAGTTGATATGACTGAGATGAACGTCCACATGTAAAATCAAAATATTCTGAGATCGTATGACTAACTTACTAAAAATAGCAAGTTTCCATAAATAGAAGCTTTGCACAAGATAGCCCTTATTGAATACAAAAATAATTTTTTTTTTTTTGGGTGATGCGAGATTGCTCTTACACCCAGGATGCTCCTGCATCAGATACCTGAGGTAATTTAAGAAATGACCTTGTCATGACTTAGGTGTGTAGAGGAAAACCAAGATGGTTAACCTCCTCTTTTGTTAGCCATGATGAATCTTCAATAGGTCATTCTTTCCATTTGACCAAATACTCTTCATATGCCTCGTTCCTTGTGCTTCTACCAAAAAGACTATCCAGTATATCTTCAATCTCTTTGGTATCTAAACTAGTTGCTAGAATACTCCTCTGTGTTGTTGTGATCTCATTTTCAACACCTCCCTCATGATACTCTATCAGATCTGAAATGTTAAACATAGGAGAAATATTCAGCTCAGTAGGCAATTCTAACTCATATGCATTTCCTGAATCATGCTTCTTTAGTATCTTACATGACCCAAAATTCTTCATTTTCAATTTGATATATGTACCAACTGGAAATTGGTCCTTCCGCAAATGAACCATTACTTCATCTCCAACCTGAAATTTCTTATGCCTCATTTTCACATTTTCCTTAGCCTTATACTACGCATTCATCTTGGTAATATAATTCCTCACCTCCTCATGGATGTTGTTCAAATGTTCTACAAAATCCTTAGCTTTAGCACTACTTATTTCTCTTGTATCTATCTTTCTCAACTCAGATGCATTTCTGAGACTACTCCCATATACAATCTGGAATGGTGATTTATTAGTGCTCCTACTGATAGAATTATTGTATGCAAATTCTGCATGTGGCAAAATAAAATCCCATCTTGTTGGCTTATCTCCAACCAAACATCTCAACAAATTTTCCAAACTCCTATTCACCACCTCTGTCTGTCCATTAGTCTGTGGATGATGTGATGAACTGAACTTCAAATCTATCTTCAACTTCTTCCATAATGTACACCAAAAATATCCAATGAACTTAGTGTCCCTATCTGAAACTATACTTTTTGGCAAACCATGTAGTCTCACTACTTCTCTGAAAAAAAATTCTCCTATATGAACAACATCATTAGTCTTCTTGCAAGGAATAAAATGTGCCATCTTTGAAAATCTGTCAACCACCACAAAAATTGAATCATGTCCCTGCTGTGTCTTTGGTAAATCAAGAACAAAGTCCATACTGATATCCTCCCAAGGCTTCTCTAGTACAGGTAATGGCTGATACAACCTTGTATTTTTTTTCATTCCTTTCACCATCTGACATACTCTGCAACTCTATACAAACTTCTTGACATCTTGCTGCAACTGTGGCCAATAATAATTTTCACTAACCAAAGTAATGATTTTATCACGACCAAAATGTCCAGCCAATCCTCCGCTATGCTTCTCCTTGATGATATTCTCCCTAATAGAACTTCATGGAATGCAAAACTAACTCCCTCTGAATAGCATATCATCCTAGATGATAAAATCCAACCACTTCATTTTGTCTAGAGTAACAGGTTCTTTAAAAGCTTTTCAAGCTTCACAAAAATTAGGATCCTCTGGATACAAATTCTTGAGTTCCTTGAACCTAACCACTTCAATATTTATTTTTGTAAGCAATAGTTTCTTTTTGCTAAGAGCATCTGCAACCCTGTTAGACTTTCCACTCCTTTGTTTCAAAATAAATGTGTAACTCTGCAAAAAGTCAACCCATTTCAAATGCCTTTGATTCAACTTTCCTTGACTATTGAAATATTGCAAAGTTTGATGATCAATATACAAAATAAAGTCATTAGGAAGTAGATAGTGTCTCCACTTCTTCAATGCATGAACTATAGCATAAAATTCTTGATCATAAACATAATACTTTGTCTTGGCATCATTTAACTTCTCACTGAAATAAGCAATAGGTTTACCTTTTTGGCTCATTACAAATCCTATTATAGTACCACTAGCATCACAGTCTACTTGAAACACCTTATTAAAATCAGGAAGTGCTAAAACAAGTTGTTCTGTAACTTTTTGTTTCAATAGTTTAAAACTCTTATCTACCCCATTAGTCCACTTAAACTCTTTTCTATCGCCTCTCATTGTTTCAGTCAAGGGTCCACAAATACTGCCAAAATCTTTGATAAACTTTCTATAAAACCTAGCCAAACTATGAAAAGATCTTACCTTAGTAGTACTCCTTGGAGTAGGCCATTCAAGGATAGCCTGTACTTTTTTTGGGTCCATTTTCAGACCTTCTGCTAAAACTAAAAATCCTAAATATACTAACTCCTTCACAAAATTGCACTTCTTCAAATTAATCAATAATTTCTCATCTCTCAGCTTCTCAAACACCATATGAATATGCATCATATGCTCTTCCAATGTCTTACTAAAGATCAAAATATCATCTAGGTACACAATGATAAACTTACCCAAAAATTCTTTCAGAATCTCATTCATGAGCCGCATGAAAGTACTCCGTGCATTGGCTAGCCCAAAAGGCATGACCAACCACTCATACAGTCCTTCCTTTGTCCTGAAGGTAGTCTTCCATTCATCTCCTTCTCTGATCCAAATCTGGTGATATCCACTCTTCAAATCTATCTTTGAGAAATACACAGCTCCACTAAAAAAATCCATAATATCATCCATTCATGGGAATGGAAACCTATACCTGATTGTGATCTTGTTTATTGCTCTGGAATCTATACACATCCTCCATTCTCCATTCTTCTTTGGTGCTAACACTGCTGGTACAACTCATGGACTTAGGCTCTCTTGAATCAATCCGTTCTGTAACAACTCATGTACTTGTCTGTTCAACTCTTCACTTTCTGCTGGTGTCATTTTGTGTACTGCCTTGTTTGGCAAACTAGCTCTTGAAATCAAATCCATTTGATGACTGATCTTTCTTACCAGTAGTAATCCATTAGGTACATTATCAGATAAAATATCTTGAAACTCATTCAACAAATTGGCAACCTCTACAGGTACATCCTCTACTTCTTCTTTACTAGCTTTTGGAATTAAAGAAAAACACACATGCTCATGCCTCATACCATCTAGAAATTTTCTTCCATAAAAAAATTTTATTCTTACATTACCACATACCTTTTCTTCGGTCTCCTTTAATGGATTTAGCTTATTTCACACTTCATCCTTTGTTAGAGAATAGGTATTCACATGACCATTGTGTACAACATATCTGTCAAACTACCACAGTCTACCCAACAACATATGACATGCATCCATAGATATGATATCACATAGTACCTCATCTTGGTACCTGCCGATCTTGAACTTTACCAAACACTATTCACTGACCATGACCTTGTAGTCATCCTACACCTAGGCAATCCAAGACGGATGTGGGTGTTTCTATCTCATCATAGCATTTTCCATCACACTTGCATCTAGTGCTAAATAGGCTCCTCCTTTGTTTAGGTTCATTCTCACCACTCAGCAGGACTCTTTTGTTAATCAACGTTTCTCCTCTTTCAACATCTTCTGAATTTGATGATCTAGCATCTTCATCTACATATGCAACTTTGGCCTAGCCTTCATTCCTCCTATCTATCCTTCCTTGGCATTGAGGACATTCAAATGCCCTATGAACTTCTTCTGCATAGTGAAAACATGTTCCATGGAAGCCTCCTCTTCCTGAATCTCATCCTCTTCTTCTTCCTCTTTGATCTCTATTGTTCTGATCTTGGAAATGATTGAAATTGTTTCCTCTCTGATTTTGACTGCTACTAGCCTAATCTTTCTTTTTCGGATCTTCATTTCGGCCTCCATATGACCGTCCACCAGATTGTCCACCATGACCTCTTCCATTTTGTCTACTCTTGAACTTCTTATTCAGCTTCTCCTCCACTTTTAGGGTTGTAGACACCTAAAAATCCTTTAGAAAATAAAGTATTTTTATTTTCTGAAAAATCTCTGATGACATCATCATTTATTAATTAATTAATTAATTAATTTATTTTTATGCCATTGAATCCCTTTATCTTAATTAAAAATATTTAATTAAGAAATCCCTCCCAAAAATGTTTAAATCTTATTTAAACATTATCTCCTTATTTATTAATTATTTAATTAATAAATTGACCAAAAATCCTAAAATAAATAATTTATTTATTTTTTGCCCAAAACTTGGTCAATTTTCTTAAAACCACTAACCTCTTCCAGAATCTTCTAATCCTTCTTTAATTTTGATTAAAGACTAATCCCATCATTTCCTAACTCTAATCCCAACTCAAAATATTTAATTAAGATTAAATATTTATTCCTCATATTTATTAAATTCATTTTTAATAAATATTCTCAAAACCTAAACCATGAAAATAAATAAATATTTATTTATTTTTTAAAATCCATGTTTATCCTAAGGAAATTCTAGACTCTTCTAGAAAGTCCTAACCCTAATCCTAATCCTAATCCCTCCCCCTAACCCTGTCACATTCCCTAACCAAGGTTAGCCAACTCCTAAGCTTAACCCAAAGTCAACAAATTTTTAGAAACTTCTTTTACATGCATTAAGTGCATTTAAGGCCTCCTTATCCCTCTTACATGCATTTAAGAAGCCTCTCACCCCTTTCTTACACTCTTTGACCTTAGACACATTTCCCAAATTGTGCACATTCCTCCCATCTTTCAACCCAATGCCTTTATGACACTTGTCACAAGGAGGTGGCCCTGAACTAGCACAATCCATGTGCTCCCCTTTGAATGAAGCTTGGCCTCTCTTAAGGATTTTGATCCTGGCCACTCATTCCTCCTTCCCAAATTCTATAAATGCTCCTCCTTTCAAGAGAAAATTCATTAGCTTAGCTTTTATTCTCATGCATTGTTATCATGCCCTTTTATTTCTAGCTTTAGCATAATCAATCTTAATTTAGCTTACTTTCAAGCATTTTAGCTCATCTTAGCATAGATTTAATGGATTAAACTAGTTTCTTCCATTATTTTGCATAAGCATAGCATCATATCACATCTCTATTTGGCTTAAAATCAATCTTAACATAAACATCATGTAGCTTAATCTTCATTTCAACATCATTTGATCCTTGAGGCCTTAGGGGCAAATTAGGTGTTCTATACCTATTTTGTGCCATTTTTGAGGTTTTCATAGATTTCAATCCATCCTAAAATGCATAAGGAACATGTTCCAAGTGCTTAAAGAGCACACCCACATCCCCTTAAGCAAGAGCAAATCAAACAGTGCTTGAGTGCACCTGTTTTAGCTCAATCTGAGGTGGCTTAGTTTAGAGTTTTACTTATTTTGTTTGATTTCATGCTAGACTAAAAATTTAATCGTTGTTTGGCTTGAAGTTTTCCAAACCAAGTACCCTTAAAAGCCTTGTCCACATTTTGGCATGCCCGCTGGGACACAAACCCACAATCACCTGATTATATCATGCTTTGTGTTCTTTTATTTGCAGGAAATAGATGAAATGTCACCTACACAAAGTTTAGTCATGCCTACATGCAATATAGTCACACCTACAAATAGTTTGATCACGCCTACGAGCTCTGTATCGACGCTTATTTCCTGAAGAATTCCGTGCTCGATAACTTCTATTCTATCTTATCTTTTTTTCTATCACCTCCAATAGATATAATCACGCCTACAGGATATACATTCATGCATCCACGTATAGCATTGTCGCCTGTATCCATTTCATTATCACCTATCAGCATTTCATTGTCACCTTTATCCATTTTATTATCACCTCTCAGCATTTCGTTATCGCTTGTAAAAATTTCATTGTCGCCTACGCTTGTAAAAGTTTTATTGTCACCTACACCTGTAAAAATTTCATTATCGCGTGTGCACTTTTGATTGTCGCCTGTGCATATTTAAGTGTCACCTCTGCAAAATTTCATTCTAGCCTATGCTTGTTTAAATGTCACCTGGGAACATTTCACTATCGCCTACGTAAGTCTTCCTGCCACTCATTCGAATTTCACTATCTGCCTTTTGACCATTTCATTGTCACGTATGCATGTTTAAGTGTCACTTGGGTAAATTTTACTATCATATTTAAGTGTCGCCTGAGCCTTTTTAGGTGTCACCTGGGCTTGTTTAAGTGTCGCCTAAGATCATTTTGCTATCGCTTAGCCCATTTTTCACTGTCACCTGTGCTCATTTCATTATCGCCTATGGTTTTTTAAGTGTCGCTTATGCCTAATTAAGTGTCACCTAGGCATGTTTGAGTGTCGCTTGGATATATTTTTCTATCACCTATGAGAACTTTTATTGTCACCTGGTAATGTTTCATTGTCACCTGGAATCATTTGTCTATCACCTGCGCAGATTTCTCTGTCGCCTGTAAACATTCCGCTGTCACCTGAGAGTTTTTCGGTGTCACGTGTGCATTTTCTAGCGTTGCGTATTAGCTGGACAATGTCACTATGGATTGTGTTTTTGCCTTAAATTTTTCTCAGATTCATAAAAAGAAAAATTCAAACAAAATCTTGAATGAAACTAAGGAAAAGAACTTAGGTCCTAAGAGTCATTATCATTTTGAAAATCAAACACAATCTTGAATGATCTAAATTGGAAAGAACAAGCATCTCTATTCCCTCCTTTTCAAATTCAAGCAAAGCACAAACTCAATCTTGAATGATCTAAAGGATAAAACAAAGCTCTTTTCAAAGTTCTAAATCAACACGCACATCTCAATCTTGAATGCTCAAAGGAAAGAGATTGCAATCGCTCAAATCGTTTAATTTTTGGGGAAAGAACAAATCAAACCTTAAGCACTTGTGTCTTCAATTTCAAAGTTCAATTAAACTTAATCAATTTGGGAAAAAGAACAACTTGCTTGATGTGCATTTAGGAGTTTTTCAAATTCTTGCAAAATCCTTGTTAAAGTAAGCAACATGGAACATTTGGACTCGAACAAGTTTACGTGTTCTACTTTTAGCAAGGCTTGTCCAGGGAGAAAAGTTCTTCCTCCTTGGAGAATGACCTCAAACTGGTATCCCCCCTGGCCGGTTTATAAATAAAGTGAAGGCAAAAAGTACTCACTTATATCTCCTAATCCACGGGTGTCTTGTGCCAAATGCAAATGTCTGGGGAAAGGTAAATATTCTTCTCCCAGCGTTGTTGGCTAGGCTCTTAAGTGAGTCACGGGTGGTCAGCATAACTGGGTATGGAGACTCCACAGAACTATTAAAAACTTGATAAAATAGAGGCTACCCTATCTACATCTGAAAGTATCAAAATCCTTGTGCAAGGACCGATTCCAAGGGGTTTACCGGGTCGCCTCAAGATTACTCACCATTTGTATTCCCTTCTAGGGGGTACGAAGCTGTGGGCAAGCGATTTTGATACTCACCTTCCTTAGGTAGATTTGTTTGAAGTGCTTGACAGTCAATACTCTGTGAAAACATTGTTGGAACATACACTTTCAAAGCTTTTATCAGAGTCAGTTATCCTATTTGTATCCCACAAGGTTGCTTTGTCCCTTGTGGAGATTGCTTTTCCAAAAAAAATAAAAAATAAAAATCTTTGTTGAAATCTATCCTTTGCCATTGAGAAACATCAAACTGATCAACAAACCCGGTTCAAGATACTCGTAACATTTTGTAGAGAAACCCTAGGTTTCAGATATCCAAAGAAATTTTTCTTTCTCAAACCAATTTATCAGAATTTCCCCAAGTTATGCCAAATTTGATCAAACATCCGAAAGCTAGGTTGCCCAAATCCAAAGCTTATCAAGAGAAGAAAGTTGCAGAAAAAAACCTCAAGAGCCATCAATCCTCTATCCAAGCAACCCAAGCAAAAGAAAAATATCGAGAAAAGCTTGATAATATTGGCTATAACGCAAGAGTCAAACAATTTTCCTACCGATTCTGAGTGAACCATCGCTACATCAGTCTTGAAAGAGAAGATTAGCTAGATCCATCACATGACCATTCTACCTTCAGATCTCAAAATCCTATCTCGGTAGTCCTTCATCCTAGTCTCATCCTAGTTTCATCTCGGCATCATCACCAAATCCATAGTTGCATTCTAGAGTCCTTAGCTGCATTCACCATCATCTTCCTAGCAACATCATAGATCATCCATCTTAATTGCATTTGCATCATCCTTTTAGAGAAAGCATTGTTCCATCACCCTTCACCATCTTTCCATTAGCAACCCACAATCATAATCCTAAATCCTTGATCCAAATCTAGCATCCATCATCCAAAAAAGAATCCACCATCCTTTGCACCAAATCCAGAGATCCAAATCCACAAGCACTTAGTGTTCAAAACCTTTGAGTTGTTTCCATCCCTTATCCCAAATCAGAAATCATCCCCTTTTTGACAGAGCATTGTCTAAAGGAAATCCAACTTGTCCTTGCATAGCCTCATCATCTCGAGCAAGAGATTGGCTTGTATTGATAAGAATCTAGTTGACCGAAGATCATTAGTCTATCCTAGGTTGGCCAAATCCTATCACCGATCCTCCATTGGGAAAAATTGCAGCTCATTGTTGACACTTAGTAGTCTTCCACCAGCATCCCACCAAGCCCCCACCCAATCTTGACCCAAATCAGAGCATCCCATCAAGCCTCCATCATCACCAAGCTTTTTTACCAATCTGCCACCATCTCCCATCAATCTTCCACCATCTTTGATCTAAATCCAAGCATTTCACCAATCTTTGCATTGCATTCTAGAAATTCATCATCCTTAGAAGTTCCTTAAGCTTGCATCCATCATCCTTTAGAGTCTTTTAGGAAACATCTTGCATCCATCTAAGCATTTGCATCTCCATGCCTGTCGAGACAAGATCCAGATCTAGAAAAAGAAGGAACATGAATCCTTATCCAATCACCAGCACATCTAATCCCAACATTTTTACCATCGCAATGATAGCCTATGATCCCAAAATACAAATTGGAAACACATGGGATGATCCCAATATCCCCTCGGCTCCTCTGGCAATAGAAACATTCATGAATCATCCAGAGAAGTCACCAGTAGTCAATACACTCATGGCCCAAAATGAGCAAAGCATGTTCACTAACTTTGCACAGGCGCAGACTTCCATTCCACCATATCTCCATCCTCGCATTCCCATAAGCACTATCCAAATCCCAACACAAGTATCCTCTCCATTTATCCAACCATTCCTTGATCCAACCTTGCAAACATCATAAGAAACCTCCACCATTCCTCTTCTTTTGTAAGGAAGCTTTGCCAGTCCTGTAACACAAGCTATAACACCATCTACTCCATTCCCTATCACAGGTACTCCATCATCCACCATGGCCACCCAAGCTCTTGCACAAATCCAATGCTTGTCACAAAATCAACTCCCACCTCTTATGCAAGCCTTTGCACAAGAAGCCCTGACATCTTCCATAGGCCAAGCAGCACCTTTCCCTCTGGGAGGGATGCAATCATCCTTCCCCTTAACTTCACAAGCTTCCACATCCACACCTTTTGTGCTAGGAGGGATGCAATCATCTTTCCCTTTCACTCCACAAGCTTCTGCATCCATACCATCTTTTCCAGGGTCAACGCAATCATCTTTCCCTTTCACTCCACAAGCTTCTGCATCCATACCATCTTTTTCAGGGTCAACACAATCATTTCCCTCTTTCTCCCAACAAGCCTCCACATCAGCATCATCTACTCCAGGGGCAGCACAACCACTCCCCTTTCATACCCAGCAAGCTTCTGCATCAGCATCACCCTTTTCATGGGGGGCGCAAGTGTTCTCTTCATTTCCCCCCCAACAAGCATCTACCCAAGCACAAGCCCAGCAAAATGCCTTCACCACAGGAATACCTTCCATGGGTTTTTCAAAACCACCATTCATGTCCCAAACTCCCATCACATCTACCTTCCTGACATCTACTATAACACAATTCCCACCTCACACTGGTCCTCGTTGGGGTCTCACTCAAGAAGACATGAAAGCCTTTGGAATACCAACTCACTCTCCCACATCCGTATTTGCAAACCAACAAGCTACCTTCTCACAAGAAACACAACAGCAACCATCTCAACCTTCACCAACCTCATCCTTCATGAGCTATCCATTCCCAACACCCAGTGTTTTTCAGCAAGTTCCTCCACCTCAGCAGCAAAGTTCATCCCATTTCACAAGTTATCTTGCCCAACCACCCTTTGCTTCAAGCTTCCCTACATCAGTTCCACCTTTAAGAAATATGGGAATGCACCTAACTTATATCGGTCAACCAAAAAGCCAAGTTCAACAAGGACCATCTTACCAACAAGCTGGATCATTCCACCAGCCACCCCCACAGCAACCATACTTCCAGTCACAGCAACAAACCCCCATCATTCCCCAATAGCAACAAGTTTTCTCCTATCAGTCACAACAGCAAGTCCCAGTCATCCCACAACACCAGCAAGCAGTCTCATATCCACCACCGCAATATCCCCCTATGCTGCATCAACAATATCCCCAGCAAACATCACTCCAAAATCCACTCCAATCTACCTATCTCGCTGGGCCATCTCCATATCCCACTCAACAATACCCACCTCAAATGGGAGTACCCACTCAAACACCAATCAATGCTGAGTGGGAAGCCATGAAGAACACTCTTAAAGAGCTTCAAACTGGTACTGAGAACAAAACTTACAAGTTTGAGGAGGTGTGTCCTTATCTATTTGACCGGTCCATTGCCGCTATATCTTTCCCTAAGCACTTTGAGACATCTAAGTTTGATAAATATTAGGGGAAAGGAGATCCAGTCAATCATATTAAATAATTCTATATGGCGTGCCAAGAAGTGGCTTATAATGATAACTATCTCTTACACCTACTCCCCAAAAGCTTGGGAGGAACCGCTGTTGAGTGGTTCTACAAAATACCCTATGGGACTATCACAACCTTTGCTAAACTTTTTGAGAAGTTCATTGCCCACTATGCCCACAATGTTGAGAATGAGTTGACCTTGTTAGACCTCTACAATTCAAAATAGAAAGGAGAAACCCTAGCAAAATACTTGCAACGATGGCAGAACCTTACCACCAGGTTATCATACCTGCCACTTGAAAAGCATTTGACCAAAATCTTTATTGATAATCTGCATCCTAAGCTATCCCACTTCATGAGGATGAATTGTCTCCAAACCTATCAAGATATCAAGAGCAAGGGGATAGGTATTGAAAAGGCCCTCCTAGATGAAGGCACAATCTGACACTTCAAAAATGATGCCCAAAAACCCAGCAATGATAAATCTTGTTATTGGAATCGTAACAAAAATGTTGTTACTAATGGAGCCATTGATACCACACATGTCCAATTTGTTGTGGCTAGTCCTCCATCAACTACTGCATGTCAACAACAATAAGCACCCATCTATCAGCAACCTCCTCAAGTCCATCAGCAACCCACGCAACAATATCATTCTCAGAATAATCAACAAAATTATTAGCAACAAGCCCATCAAGCTTATCAAGGTAATCCAAACAATCAGGTCAATGCCATTAATATTGCTCCCAAGAAGAACAAACCTAGAGCTCAAAATTATCCAAAGAAGACCTTCACACCACTGGGTGAACCTTTGGATGTTATATTTCATCGAATGGCCAAGGCCAACTTGAATACATATCCACCAATTCAGCCAGTTAATGATGCCACTCCCAAGCCTGATTGGTACAAAGATCATGAGTACTGTGATTATCATCGTGTCAAAGGACACACTACCCTAAAGTGTATGAGACTCAAAAACTATATCCAAGATCTCATTGATCAAAAAGAGATCCAGGTAGATACACCCGCTCAAGCCTCACCAAATGCCAATTTGTAAATCTATCAAAATGTGTTCCCACAACACAATGCTGGGAACAACCAAACTAATACCAATCATTCCCAGAATCATGGAAAAGGCAAGAAAGAAGATCACACTACTGCCTATATCAATTATGACAATATTGTTGGATGTATAACCCAAGTTGAGCCCATAGTCAATACCATCCATGTCAGAGGAGTAGACAGTCAATGTGCTGTTACCACCCATAGAGGTCAGATCACTGTTGTTGGTGCCTGTCCAAGGCCAGCACATAATGCATAGAATGCACAGTATAAACTCATAGAACATCTTGGGAACACACCAGCCCAAATATCCATCTTGGACCTTCTCCACACTTCACCTCTCCATCAGGAGATCCTTGACCGAGTTCTCACAGAAGGACATGTCCCCACAGACATTAACACCACCCAGTTTGAGACCCTTGTGGGACATCTATCCATAGCCTATGCTTTATCCTTCAAACCATTCAACATGCCAGACATTGCACTTGACCATACTCTCCCTCTCTGCATCGCCATCATGGTCAGAGACTTTGCCATCAAACGGGTCTTAATAGATAATGGCTCAGCCTTGAACTTGTGTACTTTGAAATTCATTCAGCAGATTGGGTTCAGCCAGGCTGATATAACACATGAAGTAATCACTATCAAAGCCTATGACAATTTGGAGCATACCTCTAAAGGTACCATTACTTTACCCATTCAGCTGGGCCCAGCAACACATGATACTATTTGCCATGTTGTTGATCTTGACCTACCATTTAATATCCTCCTAGGCTGACCATGGATTCATTCCATTAAGGTTGTACCATCTACTTACCATCAGTGCATCAAATTTTTGCATCAAGGCACTGAGGTTACCATCCATGCTGACCCCCAACCCTTTGCATACTATCATGCAATGCAAGCATCATTCCCTCACTCCATTCATTGTCTTGGAACTGACATTGGTACTTCTATCACCAGCTCATCCCGATCCCATTGCGATCCAAAAACCATTCTCACCTCCACCCTCTCTTCCGTGAAGATCAATAACCAAGGTTGTGGTGAATATAGCCTACATGATGCATTTTCCGTAGGGGCCCTCCCGCTTGATCCACATACTCAAGGGTGCCTGAATCACCAAAGCAAGCCTATTGAAGGGCATCATGAAATCAAGAGAATGGGACCTATGACTTTTGAATCCCATGGCACATTAAATAGTCAAGAAATGGATCCTGACATTAATAGGTGGTTGTACAAAGATCCCCCACCACCTGACAAACAACTTCTTGGCTACTTCAAAGATAAATACCCACAATCACACAAGTACACTACTAAGAAATGGAACTACCAAGGTGGTGGTCTAGGACCACAAGAAGGTGGAAGCAAAGACCCAATTACAGCATCCAAGAACCCACAACATCAGAGTCTTGGCTTTAATACCCCTCGCCTGCATATACAAGGGCCCAATACCGCAACTAGGGGCACCAACATGACTAGCGTTCCCCTCTTAAAAAGCCAAGATGACCTCGTAGAGATTGAAGACATCCCTGAAGAGAAAGAAATCAGATCCTATGATGATATCTTTGACGATGACACCCTCCTGGGGACTTTTGTCCTCCGACAACTTGCCATCAATCTCATAGAACTTCCCCTCACCCACCCTAAACTCATAGACTGGGACCAACCAAGCGTCACACACATCGATGAGTTCCAAAGCTAAGAAGCACTCGTAGGATTCATGGGGGCATCAAGCCCACAATCAGTTCACAATTCAGAGTCAGCTCACATCTATAAGCTTGACCTAGAAGGATACTTTAGAGAGGAGGCAAGCTTTAGCTGCAAAAGAGAAATAGAAAGAGTAAAACATGACTCATGTGAAAACCCTTCTGGGGCACATTCTGATTCCAAAATAGTAAAAATAAAGAGCGTATCTTCTAGTGAAAACTTGGCAATTCAAGCACTAGAAGATGAAGACTTGCCTCTTCCTCCCATCCATATTACAGACCTAAGCAGTCACCTATCATCATAGAAGAAACCAAGCCAGTCAACTTAGGTACAGAGGAATGTTCGAGGATCACCTACATTGCAGCCAACATGACAGAAGGTGAAGAAATGGCTTTCACTGCACTACTTCAAGAAGCTACTATGAACTTTGCATGGTCATACACACACATGCCTGGACTTGATCCTAAAATTGTTGTTCATCATCTAGCTATAGACCCCAATGTTAAGCCAGTAAAGCAGAAGCTACGCAAAATGCATCCCAAAGTAGCTCTATTGGTAAAATCAAAAATAGAAAAGCTCCTGGATGCAAAGATTATCAAAGCTATAGATTAGTCAGATTGGATCTCCAACATGGTACCTATCACAAAGCCTTCCAGCGACATCCAAATTTGTATAGATTTTAGGGACCTAAACAAGGCATGTCCTAAAGATGATTTCTCACTACCTAACATAGACATGATCGTAGATCTTACAGCAGGCCATGAAATGTTGTCACTAATGGATGGTTTCTCTGGATACAATCAGATTCATATAGTAGTAGAAGACCAACAAAAAATAGCATTCACCACTCCATGGGGTACCTTTTGCTATAACATGATGCCCTTTGGTCTAAAGAATGTAGGAGCCACATATCAGAGAGCGATGACAACAATCTTCCATGACATGATCCACAAGATTTTAGAAGACTATGTGGATGATATTCTTGCAAAATCAAAGACACACCATGAACACCTTGACATTCTTGAGAGTGTGTTTGATCACCTGCAACACTATGGGTTACGGCTCAATCCAAAGAAATGTGTCTTTGGTGTTACATTTGGAAAGCTCCTAGGTTTCATAGTATCATGACGAGGCATAGAGATTGACCCTAAAAAGGTCAAAGCAATAATAGAAATGCCTCCCCCAAGAACACTCAGATAGCTCAAAAGCCTACAAGGAAAGCTTCAATCAGTGTGTCAGTTTATTTCTTAGCTGGCAGACAAGTGCCAACCTTTCACGCATCTCTTATGCAAAGACACAAGCTTCAAATGGGATCCCATATGTCAGAGAAGCTTTGATAAGCTCAAGGAGTATCTAGCCAATTCTCCAATCCTAGTACCACCAGTTTCAGGATGCCCTCTCATACTCTACATCTCAGTAACCACTACGGCACTGGGGGCACTCCTAGCTTAGCATGATGACAAAAACAAAGAGAGAGCCATCTACTACATTAGTCAAACTCTTGTTGGCTATGAGCTTAATTACTCACCCATGGAAAAAGAATGCCTTGCAGTGGTTTTTGCCACTCAAAAGCTTAGAGATTACATGCTCAGTCACACAATCAGGCTCATTTCAAAAGTGGACCCCCTCAAATATCTACTATCAAAGATAACTCTCACAGGCCATATGGCAAAATGGGTCATGATACTCAGCGAGTTTGACATCTAGTACATAGATCAGAAAGCAATCAAAAGGCAAGTCATTGCCGATCAGCTAGCAGAAGCACCACTAGTGGATGCTTATCCACTAATCATGGAATTCCCTAATGAACACTTATGTATGATCGAAGAATAATCCATGTGGAAACTATACTTTAATGGCTCCTACACATCACATGGATCAGGGGTAGGAATCCTATTCATCACACCTCAAGGTGACTACATTCCAAAATCATTCAAGTTGGGATTTTCATGTACCAACAACATTGTAGAATATGAGGCACTCATCTTAGGTCTCAAAATAGCCATTCAATGGAATATCACAGAATTGCAAGTGTTTGGAGATTCACAGTTGATTATCAAGCAAGTCCTAGATGAATATCAAACAAAGGATGACAAGCTGCTATCTTACAAAGACCTCATGGATAGATTGAAAGAGAATTTCCTAAATCTACAGTTCACACAGATACCAAGACTTCAGAACAAAGCGGTCAATGCAATGACAACCATTGGATCCTTGTTAGAAATCCCATGCGACGCATCACAATATGAATTCCTAGTCGAGCAGCTACATACACCAGCTTATGAGAACACCGATGTAGAAATGGTGTGTGTCTTGGTTGGTCCCCAGTCCCCATGGTACCATGACATCCATGCATATCTAAAGAATGGTATCATATCTCCCCATCTCACCAATAACCAATGCCAAAACCTTATTTGCAGAGCTTCCCGCTACACTCTTGTAGCCAACACCCTTTATCATCGAGGGTATCACAATATCCTCTCTAGGTGTTTAGATTCAAATGAGGCCATCTTGGCTTTACAAGAGGTCCACGCTGGAATTTGCGGTGCCCACACAAGTGGCATGGTTCTAGCTAAGCAGTTGCTTCGAGTTGGGTATTATTGGCCAACCATGGAACATGATGCTTGCGAGTTTGTTAGAAAATGTTTACCATGTCAGCACCATGCAAATTTGATTCATGCACCAGCATAAGATTTGCAGCCCATTACGCCACCTTGGCCATTTTCATGTTGGGGCTTTGACCTTGTCGGATTAATCACTCCCCTTTCCTCGGATGGACACAAGTACATAATCACTGCCACAAAGTACTTCACCAAATGGGTTGAAGCAATCCCGCTCACCCTCACTGCTGGCATCAAAATATCCAAGTTCATCCTTTACCACATCATTTGTCACTTTGGCATACCATCTACCATCTTCACAGACCATGGCACACCTTTTGAAAACTAGCATGTGGATGATCTGTGTGCTAGACTCCACATCCATCACTATTTCTCCTATCCATATTTCCCTCAAGGAAATGGCCAAGCTGAGGCAACCAATAAAACTATCTTGAAAATCCTCAAGAAGGTTGTCAATGATTTTGGTCATGACTGGCACCTCCAAATCAATCCTACCCTTTGGGCCTACCGTACTTCTTATCGCACTCCCATAGGCACCACCCCATATTCCCTTGTATATGGTACCGAAGCCATTCTGCTGATCGAGGTTGAGCTCCCATCATTGCGAGTCTCCATGAAGAACTACACCACTGATGAAGACTATCATGTGGCCCGTCTCACATAGCTAGACCTATTAGATGAAAAGAGACAGCAAGCCTATGATCACCTGGTTACATACCAGAATCAACTCAAAAGGAGTTATAACAAGAAGGTCCATCCCAGACAATTTCAAGTCAGTGACATGGTCCTCAAAGAAAATCAAAAAGTCCAAGCAAATAGAGAAAAGAAAGGCAAGTTTGAGCCTATTTGGTTGGGCCCCTATGTTGTCACAGCATGCTTCGACTCTGGAGCTTATCAGTTATCTACACCAGAAGGTGAGCCTTTGACTAATCTAATCAATATCATCCATTTGAAGAGGTTCTATGCCTGAAATAGATCTACATATTCACAAAATCCATAAAAATTGAAAAAGTAGAAAAATACAAAAAAAGCAAAAAGAAAGCAAAAAAAAAAGAAAAACAATCGTCCAATGGTGAAAACTTAGCAATTCAAGCACCTTGGATAAGTATGTTGGTGAAAACTTGGCAAATAGGTGCCATATATAGTGGACCAAGTCATTATCTATCAAACTCCCATCTCTCCATCCCAACATCTCAGTCCTTTTTCTACCATCCCCATCCCCATCCACCATCCCCCAGCATTCCTCTTTTTCATGATCCTCCAGCAACTCTGCAATCCTACCTGCACATATCTTGTACCCTATCTTGCACATATCTTGCACATATCTTGTACCATATCCTATATATCTTGTATAGCACCATCCTTCTTGTACCATCTCCTATATAGTGAGATCTTCCTATCCCCAATCCTGAGCTTTTGTACATATCTGTTGTAAATATCTTCCTGTCTATTGTACATATCCTCGTGTCTTGTTGTACATAGTCCTCATCAGTCCTGCAACAGCATTTGATCAAAACACTTTGTCCTACCCAGCCTTGTACTTCAACATCTCTTGTCGACTATTCTTGATCCTAGTGATTATTCTTTGACTTCATCATTTGCCTAGCGACCAACAACACTCATTCTCCACATCAACATCAGGTCCGCATAGATGTATGCTTCTATTTTGTCTGACCTAAGCCTAATCATGGGTCCCCTCAATTGTATCCTTCCTGTCTGACCTAATCTTCCACCAAGCCCACTAGGTCCGTGTTGATGTATCCTTCCACATTTTTAGACCAATCTTCCCACCATCAATCAATCAATCACATCACATCTCTCTCCTTGGCAAAGGATGTCTTTTTGGAGTTCTCATTTTGGTCTTGGATTTTGTCCTTTGGATCTTGTTAATCTTTTACAGCTTCTCATTGTTCTCTACTCAAATTCGCCATGATCCTTTATATCATGGTGTGTTCTGAATGAGGATAATATGGGGTAAGGTCTTTTGATCTTTTGCTTCTACCTGTGAGTCAGTTGTGTGTTTGTGGTTTCTTCAGCATCATTTCTACCATGCCTCCTTCTCAAGATCATGCGTGATGCTGGGGCAACCCTGCGTATGTTTTTAGTGTCAATCCTATGCAACGCTGGTGACAAGGCCTTGTGATCCTAGTATCCTTGGTAGGTCTCTAGAATTGCTATATTAAACTAGGTTGTGCTCTCCACATTTGCACTTGGAGCTTCCCCCAATCCCCTACATCTTGCATCATCTAGATTAATCTTGCATCTTGCATCTCTCATGTAGCTACATCCTGCATTTTGCATTCCATCTCATCTTGCATTCACCCATCTTTGCTCTTGGAAGTTTAGTTATTTATCTCCCCTTCTTCCTAAGTCCTTCTTTCTCTGTTTCCTTTCGAGAAAATTCCACAACGTTTACTCCTTGCGTTATTTTCTCGAGGGGGCACAACCCCTTATTCCTCTAAATTCTAGCCTTGGGCATCTTATTTTTTTGTCTTTGACGCCATGCCACTTGCGGCATCGCATCAAAGAGGGGCAAAATGTAGACACCTAAAAATTCTTTAGAAAATAAAGTATTTTTATTTTCTGAAAAATCTCTGATGACATCATCATTTATTAATTAATTAATTAATTAATTTATTTATTTATTTTTATGCCATTGAATCCCTTTATCTTAATTAAAAATATTTAATTAAGAAATCCCTCCCAAAAATGTTTAAATTTTATTTAAATATTATCTCCTTATTTATTAATTATTTAATTAATAAATTGACCAAAAATCCCAAAATAAATAATTTATTTATTTTTTGCCCAAAACTTGGCCAATTTCTTTAAGACCACTAACCTCTTCTAAAATTTTCTAATCCTTCTTTAATTTTGATTAAAGACTAATTCCATCATTTCCTAACTCTAATCCCAACTCAAAATATTTAATTAAGATTAAATATTTATTCCTCATATTTATTAAATTCATTTTTAATAAATATTCTCAAAACCTAAACCATGGAAATAAATAAATCTTTATTTATTTCCTAAAATCCATGTTTATCCTAAGGAAATTCTAGACTCTTCTAGAAAGTCCTAACCCTAATCCTAATCCTAATCCTAATCCCTCCCCCTAATTCTGTCACATTCCCTAACCAAGGTTAGCCAACTCCTAAGCTTAACCCAAAGTCAACAAATTTTTAGAAACTTCTCTTACATGCATTAAGTGCATTTAAGGCCTCCTTATCCCTCTTACATGCATTTATCATGCATTTAAGAAGCCCCTCACCCCTTTCTTACACTCTTTGACCTTAGACACATTTTCCAAATTGTGCACATTCCTCCCATCTTTCAACCCAATGCCCTTATGACACTTGTCACAAGGAGGTGGCCCTGAACTAGCACAATCCATGTGCTCCCCTTTGAATGAATCTTGGCCTCTCTTAAGGATTTTGATCCTGGCCACTCATTCCTCCTTCCCAAATCCTATAAATGCTCCTCCTTTCAAGAGAAAATTCATTAGCTTAGCTTTTATTCTCATGCATTGTTATCATGCCCTTTTATTTCTAGCTTTAGCATAATCAATCCTAATTTAGCTTACTTTCAAGTGTTTTAGCTCATGTTAGCATAGATTTAATGGATTAAACTAGTTTCTTCCATTGTTTTGCATAAGCATAGCATCATATCACATCTCTATTTGGCTTAAAATCAATCTTAACATAAACATCATGTAGCTTAATCTTCATTTCAACATCATTTGATCTTTGAGGCCTTAGGGGCAAATCAGGTGTTCTATACCTATTTTGTGCTATTTTTGAGGTTTTCATGGATTTCAATCCATCCTAAAATGCATAAGGAACATGTTCCAAGTGCTTAAAGAGCACACCCACATCCCCTTAAGCAAGAACAAATCAAACAGTGCTTGGGTGCACCTATTTTATCTCAATCTGAGTTGGCTTAGTTTAGAGTTTTACTTATTTTGTTTGATTTCATGCTAGACTAAAAATCTAATCTTTGTTTAGCTTGAAGTTTTCCAAACCAAGTACCCTCAAAAGCCTTGTCCACAAGGGTAAATTGGTATGCCTTTTCAATATTGTTCATTCAAACCAGAGTCAACTCCTCCTGAATGCTTGGCCTCAACCCATTAAGATAACGAGCAACTTTCTCCTTATCAGCTTCTTTATCGATTCAAAATTTCACCTTCTTCTTCTTCTTGATCATCGTTTCCTTCTTCGGCTTCATCCTCACTTTCATATTTGACATTAAAATTCATTCCTCTATGAATCTCTTCTTTCAATGCTCGCACTTGTCTCTAGAGTGCTCTAACCTCAGGTGTTACAACACCAGCTCTTCCACCACGTTCCCTTCATGGAGGCATTTTCGTGATATGTGCTAAAACCTTAACCACGGTCCTTGTGCAAAATGCCTCATAGTCGACAATCTATTTACACACTCAGGAAGTCCTAGTTTGATACCACTTGATGAAGGATGCTCCCCTTAATAACACATAACAGAAACAGAGAAAAAACAACAATATGCAAGAACAAAAAATTGGCTTCTTATTATCTCCACAAATGTGGAATTACAAACTTTCAGAATTACAATATGCAAAGCCACATGGGCATTCCCTTACAATATTCTGTAGGACAAAACCTTAAAGAAATACCTAGATCTACTACCAGAACTATCCTAGACAACACTACGGGCCTTCTTTATATAGGCATTTTCCACCACTTGAGAAGGTTTTAAAAATTTAGCCCTTAGGGCCGACCAAACTCAGAATTATTTTATTTTTCAATTTATTACATCAAAGTAGACTCAAAATAACTTTTGAAACCCAAACAAAATTTTGGAAGGAAAATTATTTTCTGCCATTTTAGGTGGCCTAACTTTTGGATAGCATAAGTCATCACCAGTTGACCTGATTGACTATTATAACCCCATTTCAGAAAGGCCACAAAGTTCTCTATAGGCTTGACTCATAAAAGAGCTTGTCACCCAAATTTTTGACCTCGTCCGGGGCCTCTAAAGCCTTCAAAACTAAGTTCAAAGTTACTGTACCCTACTGCCAATACCGAAAATCATCAATATCTTCAAAACTAGACCTGATCTAGCCATGAAACTTTATTGGTAGGCTGATATGACTGAGATGAACCTCCACATGTAAAATCAAAATATTCTAAGATCGTATGACCAACTTACTAAAAACAACAAGTTTCCATAAATAGCAGCTCTACACAAGATAGCCCTTATTGAATACAAAAACATAATTTTTTTTTTTTTTGGGTGATGCAAGATTGCTCTTACACCTGGGGTAATTTAAGAAGTGACCCTGTCACGACTCAGGTGTGTAGAGGAAAACCAAGATGGTTAACCTCCTCCTTTGTTAGCCATGATGAATCTTCAACAGGTCATCCTTTCCATTTGACCAAATACTCTTCACATGTCCCGTTCCTTGTGCTTCTACCAACACAACTATCCAGTATATCCTCAATCTCTTTGGTATCTGAACTAGTTGCTGGAATAAGCCACTATGCTATTGTGATCTCATCTTCAACACCTCCCTCATGACACTCTATCAGATCTAAAATGTTAAACACTAGTGAAATATTCAGCTCAGTAGGCAATTCTACCTCATATGCATTTCCTGAATCATGCTTCTTCAGTATCTTACATGGCTCAAACTTCTTCATTTTCAATTTGTTATATGTACCAACTAGAAATCGCTCCTTCCGCAAATGAGCCATGACTTCATCTCCAACCTAAAATTCCTTATGCCTCCTTTTCACATCTGCCTTAGCCTTATACTGCACATTCATCTTGGTAATATGCTTCCTCACCTCCTCATGCATGTTGCTCAAATGTTCTGCAAAATCTTCAGCTTTAGCACTACTTATTTCTCCGGTATCTATCTTTCTGAACTCAGATGCATTTCTGGGTTGACTCCCATATACAATTTAGAATGGTGATTTACTAGTGCTCCTACTGATAGAATTATTGTATGCAAATTCTACCTGTGGTAAAATAAATCCCATCCTATTGGCTTATCTCCAACCAAACATCTCAGCAAATTTTCCAAACTCCTATTCACCACCTTTGTCTCTCCATAAGTTTGTGGATGATGTGATGAACTGAACTTCAAATCTATCTTCAACTTCTTCCACAATGTACACTACAAATATCCAACGAACTTAGTGTCCCTATCTGAAACTATACTTTTTGGCAAACCATGTAGTCTCACTACTTCTCTAAAAATAAATTCTCCTATATGAACAACATCATTTGTCTTCTTGCAAGGAATAAAATGTGCCATTTTTGAAAATTTGTCAACCACCCAAAAAATTGAATCATGTCCCTGATGTGTCCTTGGGAAACCAAGAACACAGTCCATACTAATATCCTCCCAAGGCTTCTCTAGTAAAGGTAGTGGCTGATACAACCCTGTATTCTGCTTCACTCCTTCAGCCATCTGACATACTCTACAACTCTATACAAACTTCTTGACATCTTGCTGCAACTGTGGCCAATAATAATTCTCACTAACCAAAGCAAGGGTTTTATCACGACCAAAATGTCTAGCCAATCCTCCGCTATGCTTCTCCTTGATGAGATTCTCCCTCATAGAACTTTGTGGAATGCACAATTGACTCCCTCTGAATAGCATATCATCTTGGATGATAAAATCCAGCCACTTCATTCTGTCTAGAGTAACAGGTTCTTTACAAGCTTTCCAAGCTTCACTAAAATCAGGATCCTCTAGATACAAATTCTTGAGCTCCTTGAACCCAACCACTTTAATCTGCATTTCTATCAACAGTAGTTGCCTTTTGCTAAGAGCATTTGCAACCCTATTAGACTTTCCACTCCTGTGTTTCAAAACAAATGTGTAACTCTGCAACAACTCAACCCATTTCAAATGCCTTTGATTCAACTTTCCTTAACTATTCAAATATTACAAAGCTTGATGATCAGTATACAAAACAAAATCCTTAGGAAGCAGATAGTGTCTTCACTTCTTCAATGCCTGAACTATAGCATAAAATTTCTAATCATAAACATAATACTTTCTCTTGGCATCATTTAACTTCTCACTGAAATAAGCAATAGATTTACCTTCTTTGCTCATAACAGCTCCTATTACAGTACCACGAGCATCACAGTCTACTTGAAACACCTTATTAAAATCAAGAAGTGCTAAATAGGTTGTTCTGTAACTTTCTATTTCAACAGTTTAAAACTCTTATCTGCCCCATTAGTCCACTTGAACTCTTTTCTATCCCCTCTCATTGTTTAAGTCAAGGGTCCATAAATACTGTTAAAATTTCTGATAAAATTTTTGTAAAAAATAGCCAAACCATGAAAAGATCTTACCTTAGTAGCACTCCTTGGAGTAGGCCATTCGAGGATAGCCTGTACTTTCTCTGGGTCCATTTTTAGACCTTCTATTGAAACTACAAATCCCAAATATACTAACTCCTTCACAAAACTACACTTCTTCAAATTAATTAACAATTTCTCATCTCTTAGCTTCTCAAACACCATACAAATATGCATCATATGCTCTTCCAATGTCTTACTAAAGATCAAAATATTATCGAGGTACACAATGAAAAACTTACCTAGAAATTCTTTTAGAACCTCGTTCATGAGCCGCATGAAAGTGCTCGGTGCATTGGTTAGCCCAAAAGACATGACTAACCACTCATATAGTCCTTCCTTTGTCTTGAAGGCAGTCTTCCATTCATCTCCTTCTCTGATCCAAATCTGGTGATATCCACTCTTCAAATCTATCTTTGAGAAATACACAGCTCCACTCAAACAATCCATAATATCATTCATTCATGGCAATGAAAACCTATACTTGATTGTGATCTTGTTTATTGCTTTGGAATCTGTACACATCCTCCATTCTCCATTCTTCTTTGGTGATAATACTACTGGTATAACACATGGACTCAGGCTCTCCTAAATCAATCCCTTTTGTAACAACTCATGTACTTGTCTGTTCAACTCTTCACTTTCTGTTGGTGTCATTTTGTGTGGTGCCTTGTTTGGAAAATTGGCTCTTGGAATCAAATCCATCTGATGACTGATCTTCCTTATTGATGGTAATCCATCAAGTACATTATCAAATACAATATCTTGAAACTCATTCAACAAATCTGCAACCTCTATAGGTATATCCTCTACTTCTTCTTTACTAGCTTTTGGAATTAAAGCAAAACACACATGCTCATGCCTCATACCATCTAAGAATTTTCTTCCATCAACAAATGTTATTCTTTCATTACCACATACCTTTTCTTTGGTCTCCTTCAATGGCTTTAGCTTCTGTTGCAGTCCATCCTTTGTTAGGGAATAGGTATTCACATGACCATCGTGTACAACACATTTGTGAAACTACCACAGTCTACCCAACAACATATGACATGCATACATAGATATGATATCACATAGTACCTCATCTTGGTACCCACCGATCTTGAACTTTACCAAGCATTGTTCACTGACCATGACCTTGTGGTCATCCTGCACGCAGGCAATTTGATATGTATGTGGGTGTTTGTGTCTCTTGAGCTTCAACTTTGTCACCATCTCTTCTGACACAAAATTATTAGTGCTTCCAATATCAATAATCACATCACAACATTTTCCCTCACACTTGCATCTAGTGTGAAATAGGCTCCTCCTTTGTTCAGGTTCATTCTCACCACTTAGCAGGACTCTTCTATTAATCAACGTTTCTCCTCTTTCAACATCTTCTGAATTTGATGATCTAGCATCTTCATCTACATGTGTAACTCTGGCCTGGCCTTCATTCCTCCTATCTATCCTTCCTTGGCATTGAGGACATTCAAATACCCTATGACCTTCTTCTCCACAGTGAAAACATGTTCCACAGAAGCCTCCTCTTCCTGAACCTTGTCCTCTTCCTCTTCCTCTCTGATCTCTATTATTCTGGTCTTAGAAATGATTGGAATTGTTTCCTCTCTCATTTTGTCTGCTACTAGCCTCATCCTTCTTTTTCAAATCTTCATTTCAGCCTCCATATGACCATCCACTAGATCATCCACTGTGACCTCTTCCATTTTGTCTCTTCTCAAACTTCTTGTTCAACTTTTTCTCCAGTTTTAGGGAAAACTGGTATGCCTCTTCAATACTATTCATTCGAACCAGATTCAGTTCCTCTTGAATGCTTGGCCTCAACCCATTAAGGTAACGTGCAACTTTCTCTTTATCAGCTTCTGCATGGCTTGTTTTGATGAGGATTTGATAGAACTCCTATGTATACTCTTGAACAGATCTTCCTGCTTGCTTCAAACTTTGCATCTTCTTTAGTATGTCAAGCTCATAATTAATAGGAATGAACTATTGCTTCAATTTATCCACCATCCGATCCCATCTTGTGATTTTATGTTTCCCTTTTCTATTTTGCTCCAATTGAATCTCTTGCCACCAGATCTTCACATGACCTTTCAGTCTAGCCTTCGCGAATTTGACCCTATCAGGATCCTCAATATCTTCATACTCAAAATATTCTTCACATTTGTTGATCCAGTCAATCAATTCTTTTGGGTTAAGATTTCTTGAAAATGTAGGAACCTCGATCTTAGGTCTTTTTCCAATCTTGGAAATGGCCTGGAAAAGCCTTTCTTCTTCTCAATTTAAAATTTCACCTTCTTCTTCTTCTTCTTGATCATCATTTCCTTCTTCGGCTTCATCCTCAATTTCAACTCTAACATTAAGATTCATTCTTCTATGAATCTCTTCTTGCAATGCTCGCACTTGTCTCTGGAGTGCTCTAACCTTAGGTGCTACAACACCATCTCTTCTACCATATTCCCTTCGTGGAGACATTTTTGTGATGCGCATTGAAACCCTAACCACGGTCTTAGTGCAAACTACCTCACAGTCAATGATCTATTTACACACTCGGGAACTCCTGCTTTGATACCACTTGATGAAGGATGCTCCCCTTAATAACACATAATAGAAATATAGAAACAACAACAATATGAAAGAACAAAAAATTGGCTTCTTATTATCTCCAAAAATGTGGAATTACAAACTTTCAGAATTACAATATGCAAAGCCACATGGGCATTCCCTTACAATATTCTATAGGACAAAGCCTCGAATCAATACCTAGATCTACTACCAAAATAGTCCTAGACAACACTATGGGCCTTTTTTATATAGGCATTTTTCACTTCTTGAGAAGGTTCCAAAAATTTAGCCCTTAGGGCCGATCAAACTTAGAATTATTTTATTTTTCAATTTATTACATGAGAGTCAGCTCAAAATAACTTTTGAAACCTGAACAAAAATTTTGAAGGAAAATTATTTTCTGCCATTTCAGGTGGCCCGACTTCCGGAGACCATAAGTCATCACCAGTTGACCTGATTGACTATTATAACCTCATTTTGGAAAGGCCATGAAGTGCTCTACAGGATTGACTCGCGCAAGCTCCTATCACCCAAATTTTTGACCTCGTCTGGGGCCTCTAAAGCCTTCAAAACTGAGTTCAAAGTTTCTGTACCTTGTTGCCAATACTGAAAATCTTCAATATCTTCAAAACTAAACTTGATCTAGCCATGAAACTTTATTGGCAGGCTGATATGACTGAGATGAACCTCCACATGTAAAATCAGAACATTCTGAGATCATATGACCAACTTACTAAAAACAACAAGTTTCCATAAATAGCAGCTCTGGACAAGATAGCCCTTATTGAATACAAAAATAGAATTTTTTTTTTTTTGGGTGATGCAAGATTGCTCTTACACCTAGGATGCTCCTACATCAAACTCAATTGTTTGATATAGATCTATAAGTTTTTACAAAATATCACCTTGACTGTGATGAATCTCTGCTTTGAATCTGCTCGATAGCCTTTTCTGATTCTGCTTAATCTGATATCCTCTACAATCTGCTCTGTTAACTGATAGACTTGAAGTTAGGCAAATGCTTCAAGTGCTCCTTGAATCATATATCTATTCTCGCATCAGTTCACACCAAAAATTATGTAAACATACATTTATATAGCGATCTGCTTTTTTCGCTTTAACAAAATTAGGTTATAGAACTTAATCATAACCCTAAGATCTACGGTGCACAAAAATGACCTAGATCAGACTATTAAATAAGATATAAATTGCATTTAATGAATATCATAGCATTAAATATTCCTTGATCTTGGTAAAACATTTTCTGATCTGTTGTAACCATTTGCATAGAAGAATGTGCCATTTTAGATTACTATGCCATTTTTTGTGATCCTTGGTGAACACTGTATAAACTACTTGGTGTATACTGCGACGCTCAATGTTTACTATTTGTCAGTGTCGGTGTCTGCTGGTGCTCCGTAAACTATCTGATGCTTAGTGTGTAAGCTTTATCGACTAGTCTGTCTTGCTTCTAGTTACTGATTTGCTCAATGTAAGTGATCGACCGATGTCTTTCATAACCTTTGATACTAATGACAACCTTGAATGCTCAATAGAGATAACATTTATGTATAAACCAGACTGGTTATAACTATATACATATATATATATGTATATATACATATATATATATACATATATATATATGTACATATATATATATATATATGTATACATATATATATACATATATATATATATATGTACATATACATATATATATCTATATATATATATATGTATATATATATATATATATATATATATATATATATATATATATATATATATATATATATATATATATATATATATATATATATATATATATATATATATATATATATATATATATTTGGTAAAAGGCCGAGGCTAAAAGTTTTATTAATAATTTAAATAGATATACAAAAGCCCCGCTCAGTGCAGGCGTTGGTAGGGAAGAGTAGGGTTGAGAAACTCTCCAGCCTTGCCTGGGACCGTAGTCTGGATTTTTATACATAGTGTTCTTTAGGAAGGCATCCCCTTCCTTTTCAAAATATATTCATCAGGAGATTACATTTTTCATAATTAGCTAAGCTGAGCTGAAGCATGAGTTACAATTTATAAAGTTCTTTGATCATTCACCGAGATTCGATTGCCTTCCTTCCTTCCATGCTTTGATTCTCTGCTATTACTATCTAATGAATTCTAGACTTCTATCCTTGTGAATGGTAGCATCTTCAAATGCCCTTTGATCCATTATTCCTGACATAGTTATTCTTGACTAAGATCCTTGTTAGTACATCATAATTTCATAAGGTAAAGGGAAGGAAAGGAAAGAGAAAGAAATCATCTCTGAAGGAAAAGGTATCCCTCTCTACTAAGCTTTAAAAAACTATTTAAGATTACATTGGATAAAAAACAAAGAAACATTGTACTTATCCTTGTGATCACTAGGCCCATATGAAGCCTTGAATTTTCTCCTGGGATAATAGATACCATAAAACCATCTGATAATGAATGTGATCAACATAAAAACAAACAAGCTAGTCTCTCCAAAACTACAATCTAACCTCAAGAAGATTATAAAAAAGACTCTTCGGGAGGAACCAGGATTCACCTGGTAATTGTATTCCTGAAGTTGAGGCATATACCACTATATGTTGACTTCAAAATTAGTGATTGCCAAGGAAATCCTAATTGAGGTAGTTCATCCAAATAAACTATACATAGATGAAAAAGACTACAATAGTAAAATAGGAACTCATTCGTAATAAAAATATTTTGAAATGCATCGCTTGAAATAGATTAATAATCAAAGGTATAGCTGAAAAGAATAGTAGCTTTTCTTATTATAGACACCATCCTATCTCTATAGAGCACGCCGTCATTAAATGAAGAAATAGTTGTTGTCTTCATGCCAAAAACTACCATCTGTCTCTGCAAAGATTCTCTATATTAAGCTTGTCGACCCTAAATGTTACATATGTTTTAGATGCCCTTTTATATTTAGTTTCTGGCCTACCACCATAATGATTCATTTTATTAAGCATCATAAATTCCTAAGCCTCCATGTTATAATATAATCTATGGTAGGAAAATGTTCGAAAAGAAATTAAAACTTTCACATCTTCAAATTTGGATTTCTCTTAAAACTTAGTTTCTCCATTAGCTAAGATTAGCCGAATTTAAATCAAACCTAAACCTGGCTTGTAAATATAGATAGGATGCTTAGTTTGAATTATGAAGGATAATATTCTGAAAATAACTGTAGATAAAGTTATATATGTATGTATATATATATATATACATACATATATATTTGATAAAATAGGTACAAATGTATATATATATATATGAAAATATATGTATATGTATATATATATATATATATATATATGAAAATATATGTATATATATATATATATATATATATATATGAAAATATATGTATATATATATATATATATATATATGAATATATATATATATATATATATATATATATATATATATATATATATATATATATATATATATATATATATATATATATATATATATATATATATATATGAAAATATATATATGTATGTATATGTATACACACACACACACACACACACACATACATACATACATATATATATATTAATACCCAATCAACCTTTTGGGAAAGCATAAAAGGTGAATGTCCATACTTTCTCTATATTTATTTATAAAGTCGTTACCAAGGGTAATTGCCTCTCAATTATCCACAACACAGACCTCATTAAATCCTTATAATTCAGCAAAATCCTGCTGGAGACAACTCTTATAATCACAGGGATGATTAAATAATAGAAAAATATCTGAAGATCTTAGTTTGATAAAAAATTGTCATTCGAAAGGTGGTTTTCATCTAAGATCACCTGTTAAGCGAAGCTTATCATAGCTGAGCTTTTGCTTATCTATTTTCAACATAACATATAGGAGGTTAATAATATTAACAACTTTCTGCAAGGAAGAGATATACATTTTAAAATTGATTGAAAAATACATTCTACTTAAAGTTAGTACTGCTCAAAAAACATTTAGAATGCAACACCTTCCAAACATAAACTATAAGCATTTCTTATAGACATTGTAAACTGTAGATAGTATAAGCAGTTTATAGTGTTCCTTCTCAAAATGTAGGATATGTATCCAAAATTTACAGAAGGGCTAGAATATTAATACCCAAAAACTACGACTGTCCAAAATTCACTATAGTTATCTTAAAAAAATTTAATTTTTACAGTCCTGACCTAATCTAGGCTACTTCTTACTTCATTTTTTTATATACCACCAACACATCCTCATCCGCATCACAAATTTTTCGAGCTCGCGAGTTGAACTTTACTGTTGGCCTAATAAAGCATATACTGTGTTCCTCATCTCATTATAGTCCTTAGGGATTTTGTATCCTTCTGCTCTCCAATATTCCTTCATCCATTCTGATGTCAAAGGCTTACCTAGCATGGATTTCATTAAAAAATCCATATTCCTTTTCATGGCCGGCCAGAATGTTTCAAAGATTGCTTCCTCTCTATGTACCAGAATAGGGCATTTCTGAGAGGGTGGGATTAAGGGAAATTGGTTTTCCTCAGTTCTCATATACACTTCAGGGAATGGGATACACTTATTCATGTCTATACTAAATATAGCAGCCTCAAGGCCTTCCAGAATATCCTTTTTGAAAAATTTTCTGGTGACATTGAGAATTTCTTCTTTAGGATATCCAACTTCAATTGTGAGTGAAATAAAAAACCTGACAATATGACCATTAGCTCGAATAGTAAACAAATTATCAAAGTAAAACTCACCAAGGATTTTCTCAAGGGACCTTCGACAGTCGTTGGGGGATCTCTCTTAAGATATTGTTCCATCTTTCAGGAAGAATTGGCCCCTGAAATGCCATCTGATATTTTTTGAAAGAGAAAGTAATCACATTAGTATCCATTCTGAAAACTTGCTAATTTTCAAAGAGACTAAATTTCTTCGAGGCCCAAAGCCTAGATCAAGGTTAAATGCTATTGCAAAAGTTCTGGAGGAGATCATGTGAGAGTTAAGAGGGAGGAGCTGTCCTAAAAATTATGACTCTATGTGATGCTTCGATAAATAAACTATCCTAATAATTGATGAAAAGCCAAGTACTTTCTCCTGGGGATTCAGAATTGGATGCGAAGATTTCAGGAGATATTAGGCTCAAATATTCATGATTACAGTTTTATTTAAAGAGAGGGGAAATCTAAAACATATCTATCGGAAATGATTAGTAGAGATGGATAATAGTACTAGATAAACTATATTACTAATACTATTATGTTAGAAATCCTCCCTTCTGTGAAGATAGGTGAATAGCCACATAGCGAAAAAGGTATGTAGAGTTAGTTCATAAGAAATTAAAATATTAGTCAGATTACTAGGAGGAGAATTAAAATTAATAGACCATACTATATGGTAATAGTTGTAGAACAACTAGTTAGTAACTAGTATGAAGTTTACCTCTAAGATTATGATGTCTAATCTGAAAATTGAAAGTGGGATTAGGATCCTATTAAATCTATTATTATAATTCCATGTTATAAAAGCTTCAGGAACTTATACCAGAAACTCTGCCATTCTAGGACTAAGAAACCAATGTCTAATTTTTTCCCATCATAGATCCCTAGGAACAATTTTAAAGATCTACTCGAGATTTAATGTTCTTAAGCTATGACTTTCTTAGCAGTCATTTTTCCCCAGTATGATTTTAGGGAATACTTATAAAAAATAATAAGCACCTACCTTATTTCCTTAAAATAATTCTCTATTTTCCTGCCAAAGATTTTTTCAATACATCAGCCCTACTACCCCTCATTAGAAGCTTCCATTAAAGGCTTATAATCATATGCTAAATTAACCATCCCCTAAAGTGTTTGCTACAACTATGCGTTCTTATTGAATCTGGTTAACTAGATCCATTAATTTTGCCTTTACATGTATAAATATGAATGAATCATATGTGATATCCTTTCTATCAAATTGTTGGATTGATGGTTCTTGATATTAAATTATGCCAAGAGACATATAATTTTTAAATGTAATTTCATTAAAGGTAAAGTGTTAATTGCTTGTTATGACACTAAACCAAAGGTAAGTCCTCGTGGAATGATTTAATAGAAGAAGACACTTTGTTAAAATAAATTTAGTTCTAGATTTAGCTATTACCATCTCAAATTTTGATGTAAACTAAGCAAGGTCAACAAAAAATTTCTTGTTAAGCACATTTGAACATAGCCATGTGTGATATATTACTTAAACATGAAAGTCTGCAATTAGACAAAGCTTGGAATATTCCTCATCTTAGAAGCTTTCCTTGTTTGGAGGAAAAATATTATAAAGTTTCCTTGTGACTTAACTTCTCTCGGCCTTGCCAAAAGAGCATGATGACATTGATGATTATTTATCTTCTCTTACCAATTTAAGCCCTATTCCATCTTCCACGATAAAATTGTTCATCCCAATTTTCCTCAGGTGGGGGGCGTAGGTGAGTGAAGAAAAACAAAAAATCTAGATTCCATCTTATGGAGGGAGTTTCCTCAATGTATCTATCCCAATCTTTCAGCTCGAGAATAGGAAGGGTAGACACAACACTTCTTTCATACTCATTAGGTTTCAGAATAGTTAAATCTATTTGAATGCTCTTTAAAACTTTATCCAACTCTCTTAGATATTTTCTTTTGAAGATTCTTCTGCAAAGATTCCCAATAGTCTCAATATCAAGATCTACTTGGAGGGCCGAGGCTAGGAATATCATTGGGATATCAGAATTGACTCGATACTTATTTGAGTTTTCCTTGAATTCACTTCCTAGAATCACTGAAATGACTCTAACTACAATACTAAATTTGATCATTAAGATCTTTCTGATCCTGCTAGAAGAAATAACCTCATCAAAGTCTATTTGCTTATGAAAGCCTCTCAATTTAATTAGGGTAGACATTTCTACGGAGCTTAAGAGAAACTACAAGATAATAACTATGTTATCCTCGCTTTCCTTTTAAAAGCTTCTCAAGGGAGTTAAAGGGATGAGAATCCCAAGCAATAGCTATTCTAATGGAAGCTATAAAGTCTCCTTATTTTTGGTTCCACCTAAATGACAAAATTGGTTCGACCAAAATTTAATAGATTAAGGGGAAGGTAGGATGTATCTTATGCAACGTCTCATAGGAGATATGGATCAGACCATATGTAAGAGGATATTTAAATATAATAAAAAGTACAAACCAACTTCACAATTTTGAGAAAATTTAAAAACTTACAAAGTGCAATTGATGATGTGATTGATTTTTGAAAATTAATAAAAGAAACATGGAAGATTTGAGGGGCCTATGAGTCCAAATAAAACAAAACTATCTAATGGATAAAGTAAAGAGGACCAAGTTGAAAGATTAGGGGATGGCTAGAAACTAAGAAAGAAAGATTAACCTAGAAGTAAACATGACCATTATTGCTAAAATTAATATCTAAAGAACTATGAACCCTTAATAATGAACCTGAAAAAGGCTTCTAAAAATGATGAAACTATGTTAACTATCCT
>BSBK01013331.1:0-86660 GCA_027943335.1 Chamaecyparis obtusa
GTGAAATTGTGTAATGTAGTTCATTTCATTTCAATCATTAATTGCTAGATCAAGTGTTTTGAGATAATGCAAGTGTGATCCTTAGATTGGGGGGCTGACACTAGTCTAGTACCTTGTGGTGATAGAATTTCTATTAGTTGTGACTGACACTAGTCTATATCCTTATGGAAAGAATTTCTGTCAGTTGTTTAATTAAGTGATAATTATAAATTCAAGGGATATGGGTTTCAATTAACAAGATAAAACATTATGGTTTCATCAGACATAATGGATTACTACGAGGTTTCCTTACGGATACATAGCGTAGGTCCTTATGTGGACACCCATGAACTATTGGATCATTACTTTGTCATTTTCTTTGCGAGTTTATTTATGTTAGAAAGAGATACAGTGCTTGCTAATTTTGGTGTAACAAGAATGGAATTATGTTATTAGATTTCAATAACATCTGTATTTAATCTGCATAATTGTTATGTTATACTGACTTTTATGGTTGCAGAATTTTGGAGATGATTCGTTATCTTAATTAATGTGACTGAGCCCTGTTTGCAATTGTGCTTGTGTTTATTTTTTATTTTCAGGTTTTAGATGGATAAATCAATGAGTATGGGACAATGGATAGCAGTTGTTAAGATTTATGGGAAACGGATCATTTCTTGGTTATTAATTATCAGTACTATTCGTAGAATGTAAAGGATTGGTTAAAAAGGAAATTTTGTTTTTGAAACTAAGTCTTTGAATAAAGAGTATTCTTATTACTCTGATGTAATTCAGTTGAAAACTATAAAGCTCTTAGAAGTAGTTACTATGATTATATGTTCCAGTTTGTAATTTAAAAAAAAAATATTGTTACTATGGTTCTATGTGGTTTTGTTTATGGTTGATTCTTCATTGGTTTCATCTCTTAGTTTTAAGTTTGTTATGGGTGTTACATTTGGTATCAGAGCAAGGTTTAAACACTCAGGGCTTGAGGGTTTAAAAAGAAAAAGGGGGTTTTATCATTATGCTTCCGTTAGTGATTTTATTGATCTTTTCTATAGGATTTCAAGCATGCCTCCTGTTACATGAGGAGCACAAAGACGTGGTGACCCAGTTGATGCCAATTTAGGCAGAGGTAGGGGTGGACGACGTGGTCGTGGTCGTGGCCGAGGAAGAGGACGAGGTCACCAAGGAATACTTGGTGATGAACAAGTTGATCCTTTAATAGGAATGGATCAGGAAGATCGAGAGGTACCTCAAGTTGAAGTTCTCCAATGGATCCTTGATAGGTTGGATAACATTGAAGCAAGGAACAATGTTCCAGTTGGTGTAGCAAATGCTCATGTTAGACGAGTCCCTGTAGCAGAAGATCCTGTTATCAGGACTCAGTTAAAAGACCTTTCTAAGCTCAAAGGACCATATTTCAATGGAACAGAGGGTGGTGCTAAAGCTGAAGCATGGCTCTTGAACATCGAAAGATGTTTTATTCTCCATGATTATCACGGTAATGTGAAGGTTCGTTGGATCGTAATGTAGCTAAGATCCTTTGCTTCCATATGGTGGAATATGGAACTAGAGCAACTTGGAATTCTTATCTCTCAGGTTACATGGGAGCTTTTCATAGAAAGATTCCGCGAGAGATTCATGTCAGATTATTGGCAGCAAACTAGATCCGAAGAATTCTTCAATATTTCTCAAGGCAACTCAACGGTGGAAATGTATGAGAGGAGGTTTTTCCAACTGAAGAAATATTCTGGCTGGTTAGAGAATGATAAGCCTTTGGTACAACACTTCATTAGGGGTTTGAACCCTAAAATTGGAGAAGAAGTGAGAACTTTCAAACCTAAGACAGTGAAAGAAGCTGCTGATCAAGCCAACCTCATAGAATTGAAGTCAGGATTTTCAGCCAAAGGATCAGTGAATCCACCGGCTCAAAGCAGTGGGAAGAATCAGAAACCTTATCAAGATAATTTCAAGGTAGTTTCTAGTGGATTGAGTGGTAAATTTCAGAAGAGGAAGTTTGAAAAGTTTTCCAAATCAAACAAGAGTTTCAAGGTTCCTGAGCAACCTAAGTCCTTTAAACCAACTCAGAGTGTACAACAGAGTTATGCATCACCTCCAGCGAACTCATCACAGGATAAAAGTACCAAGAGAGGAGCAGAGTGTTGGCAATGTGGGCAATTGGGGCATTTGCAATGGAATTGTCCCCTTCGAGGCAATAATCAGGTCAGGTCTAAAGCCACATGTTCTGAGGCTACTGTTGGTGATTCTGGAAGGAATCATCGCATCTTTGCTACTGTGGATCAGAAACAAGCAGATCATCAGAACACTGTGATTGAAGCTAGAGGTAATTACCAAGGTAAGAAGATCTCTATTTTATTTGACTCCGGTGCCACTGACTCTTTTATTTCTTCCAATTTGGTTAAGCAATGTGGAATTCCTATGAGTAAAGCTGAATTGGCATGGCAAGTCGAGTTAGCATTAGGGACTAAGGTTGAATTGGGGTTTATAGCTGAAAATTGTAAGGTCCAATTTAAGGCTTTTACTACTACAGTTAGCCTTAGGGTTATTCCTTTAGGTTCTTATGACATTATTTTGGGTATGGATTGGTTAGATCAACACCAAGCTGTCATCGATTGTAGAGAGAAGACCGTTAGATGTATCGATGATAATAGAACCATCAAGTTTATTACAGGTGTTAAGAGGCCTATGTCAGTCAGAACTATTTCTGCTAAGCAACTTCAGAGATGTTTACAAAAGGGATGCAAATTGTTTGCTATTTCTATCAATGATTTTGAAGAACCAATTGCTTGGAACACTAGCTTAGATCATCCAATTTTGAAAGAATTCTCAGATGTCTTTATTACAGAGATTCCAGGAATCCCACCTAAAAGAGAAATTGATTTTAGGATTGATCTTTTGCCGGGAACCGAACCGATTTCCAATACTCCTTACCACATGACCGCTCAAGAATTATTGGAACTCAAGGTTCAACTTGAGGAACTTCTTGAGAAGGGGCTTATTAGACCTAGTGTTTCACCTTGGGGTGCACCTGTTATCTTCGTCAAGAAGAAGGATGGATCTTTGAGGCTTTGTATCGACTATAGACAACTGAACAAAGCTACCATAAAAAATAGATATCCTTTGCCTCGCATTGATGATTTGTTTGATCAAGTGAAGGGTGCCAAGGTGTTTTCCAAGATTGATCTCAAATCTGGATACCATCAGTTAAGGATTCAAGAAGTTGACATTCATAAAACAACCTTTCGCACAAGGTATGGGCATTATGAATTCAAAGTAGTGCCATTTGGGTTGACTAATGCACCATCAGTATTCATGAGTTTGATGCAGGGAGTATTCAGGACTTTCTTAGATAAGTTTGTGGTAGTGTTCCTTGATGACATTTTGGTATATTCTAACTCCTTGGATGAGCATGAGTAGCATTTGAGGCAAGTCCTTGAATGTCTCCGCAGGAACAAGCTATATGCCAATCCTGAAAAATGTGAATTTTTCAAAACTGAAATAAGTTATTTGGGTCACATCATTACAGGAGATGGAATAGCTGTTGATTTTGCTAAGATCAGGGCAATTTTAGAGTGGCCAACTCCTACCAATGTGTCTGAAGTACAAATTTTTATGGGTCTGGCTAGCTACTACAGAAGATTTGTGGCTAATTTTTCAAAGATAGACCATTCCATTACTTCTCTCTAGAGAAAGGGTAAGAAATTCATCTGGTCAGATAAATGTGAAGAAGCATTCCAACATCTTAAGGAACGTTTGACTAGTGCACCAATTTTAGTGGTACCTGATCCTTCTAAGGAATTTGTTGTGTGCACTGATGCCTCATTGGATGGTTTAGGGGCTGTCTTGATGCAAGACGACAGGGTCATTGCTTATGAATCCAGGAAACTAAAGGATCATGAAATTAATTATCTTACTCATGATTTGGAACTCGCAGCAGTGATTCATGCTTTGACCAAATGGCGGCATTTTCTTCTTGGTCAACATTTTGAGCTACATACCGATCACAGAAGTCTACAATATTTGTTCATGCAGCCCAATCTTAATGCACGTCAGCGTAGATGGATGGAGTTTTTGTGTGAGTATGACTTCGATATGAAGTATATTCAGGGTAAAGAAAACAAAGTAGCAGATGCTCTTAGCAGAAGGCGTCATGAACTCTCTTCTTTGACCCTCAAAATTGACTTGAGAGAGAGAATACTTCTGAATTTGGTTACTGATCCTTGGTACTTAGATGTTAAAGAAGTGATTGATAGTGGCAGTGTATTAGAAGGTAGATTTGAGGGTTACTCTATCAGCACTGAAGGACTGATGACTTACCGAGGTAGCATATATGTGCCAGAAGTCGGGGATCTTTGGAACCTAGTTATGACTGAAGCACATAAGGCACCTTATTCAGCACATCCTGGTGTGAAGAAGATGCATGCTAATCTTAAGCAGCATCACTACTGGCCGGGTATGAAGAGGGATATTGCTAATTTTGTGGCTAGATGCTTGGAGTGTCAAAGAGTAAAAGCTGAACATCAACATCCAGCTGGTTTACTTCAATCTCATAGCATGCCTGAATGGAAATGGGATACCATATCCATAGATTTCATAGTGGGGTTACCATTTTCAGCTAGGCGACATGATGCCATTATGGTTGTTGTTGACCGGTTAACCAAAGTTGCCCACTTTATTCCCATAAGATCCACTTATAATGCTGCATCTGTGGCATGGATTTATATGGAACAGGTTGTTAAGCTGCATGAGATTCCTAAGAAGATCATATCTGATAGGGATTCAATTTTTACTTCATCTCTGTGGAGATCTTTGCAGCGTGAATTAGGTACTCAACTGAACTTTAGTTCAGCATATCATCCTGAAATTGATAGACAGACTGAGCATGTCAACCAAATTTTGGAAGATATGCTTAGAATGTATGTGATGGACAGGCAAAATAGATGGGAAGAGTACTTACATCTGGTTGAATTTGCTTACAACAACGGTTACCATAGTTCTATAGGTATGGCTCCTTTCTAGGCTTTATATGGAAGACCGTGTAGAACACCTTTAAGCTGGGACAATCGTGAGGACATAATTCTTTTAGGCCTTGAGATGCTTCATGATTTAGAACAGCAGGTTAAGTGCATCAGAGAACACCTATCTACAGCTCAGGACAGGCAGAAAAAGTATGCAGACCTGCATAGGATTGAATGTCAATTTGAAGTTGGGAATAAGGTATTTCTTCGGGTTAGGCCCCGGAAAAGTCCTATTAAGTATGGTAAAGGGTCAAAATTGTCTCCAAGATTTGTGGGACCATTTGAGATCCTAGAATGAGTGGGTCCAGTTGCCTACAGACTTGCTTTCCCTCCTAGCCTTTCACGAATTCATGATGTATTTCATATTTCCGTCTTAAGGAAATACATACCTGACATTGCTCATGTGCTAAATTGGAAAAATTTACAGGTGGTAGATGGTCAACTGATGCTGGAACCAATACAGATCATCCAGCAAAGAGAGCTAAACCTCAGAGGACGCAAGGTGGAGCAGGTAAAGGTGTTAGGGGATCATGATGATGAAGCTTCTACAACTTGGGAAGATACAGGGGCTATGAGAGCTTCACATCCTCATTTGTTTTCAGGCTTCCAGGAGTAAGCCTAGTCTGGTGGGGAAGGGTGTCATGCCCCTGACAGTCTCAGGCTTTACTTTTCAATGTTATGTTATGGTTGGATTTCTGGTTTGATTAGCATCGTTTTATCTGGAACAATATTTCTGTTAGACTACTATGATTTTGAACTCTGACTTCATTCATTTGAACCTTGTTTTTTGGAATAAATATGTTTATCTCTGTAATAGGTATTTTGGTTCTGCTAGACACTCAGAGAATTATGTCTATTCTATAGCTTAATGAGATTTTCTGATGTCAGAATTGGTATAGACTGACTTTTGAATTAATGGTACTGGATAGTTCAGTTAGAGATTCAAGTATTGGTATAATTGTGAAAATAAGTACAACTAAAACGGTTAGTCAATTGTCTTATAATTGGTTTGAGATAGTTTAGTGAGCTATTTGTAATCTCTCTCTGACATACCTTCAAGACAAAAGCACAAGATAATTTCATTCAAGGGAGAGAGAACTTGATGCTTGCAAATGAATTGATGATTGAGACTAGATGCAAAGGGTGTCTGACATTTCAAAAGAGGTCAAGAAGTTGATAAAATTGAGCTTCAGAGGGAGCAGATGGTTCATTCAACGTGTGACAATCTTGATTGAGAGGGAGTTCACTATTGAAGGTGAAACACTTCTAAGGTAAACTTTATATAATTGATTATTATACTAATGAATCATGAATGTTTTTAATGGGCCTACCCCCTATGTAAATAATGAGGAAGTGACAACTTCCAAATGATTATCACTTGTATTTATAAAAGTTATTGGAAGGTGACGATCTTACAATAACTTGATCTTCTATTGTGATAGACATCTTGTGATCGCTGAAACAAAACATAATAAATGACATCTTCTATTGTGATAGACATCTTGCGATGGCTGAAACAGATCATAATAGATGATGTGAATGTTACTATGGTAAGTGCACATTACCTATGGACATTTGTTGAGTACTTGGTGGACATCATGTGACTTGATGTTGGTAGGCCATTACTCTGAGCACTTGGTGAATATCATGTGGCTTGATATTCTACAGGCCAATGCTCCCAATATCATGAGATGATATCTTTGTAAACTTTTGAGTACTTGGTGGACATCATGTGACTTGATGTTGGTAGGCCATTACTCTGAGTATTTGGAGAATATCTTGCGACTTGATATTCTGTGACAAATACTCCCAATATCATGAGATGATATTTATAAATCTATGAGTTATGGTGAATATCATGAGACTTGAAATTCCTAGTTAGTCCATATCTCTGACATCATAGTAATGTGATATCAAAATAAAATTTCACAATTAACATTGTGTTGCTCTTTTAGATTGATGGATTTTATCTTCCCTAGCTAAGAGGGAGTGTTGATGTTCTGTGGCTTCAGTCAGATAAACACTATGAGTCAATACTAGTGAAGAATATATATATATATATATATATATATATATATATATATATATATATATATATATATATATATATATATATATATATATATATATATATATATATATATATATATATATATTAGAGAAATTAATATAATACTCAAGAGATATTATATATATATATGTGTGTGTGTGTGTGTGTGTGTGTAATCATAATTGTCATTATATTAATTACATAAATGAATAGACATGTCCCATGAAGGGACATATCTCTTCTTGGCTCTTTCTCAATATAAATGCAAGAGATTGTTGCATTTGGAAAACACATACAATGAGATAGTGCTATTACATTTGCAATGATCCTAAAACCTTAACATAAACTAAAATGTAATAAAATATGCAACTAAACTATCAATCATCATTTTTTAACTATCAAATAGAATAATTACAAGTGGGACAAAAATGGAAGAATGACAAGGAGATATGAAATTATTGGATATGATCACTATGGAAAACTAGAGGTGCAAGCCTATAAAATAACTAGAAATGGACAATTCTGAGAGTACACCTTGACCATGCATTAAATTAAGCATTCATCATGTGGTACTCGTTGGTCTATTCCACTCAAATATGTTATAAGCAATAGGACTAACAAATGCAAGAAGAACAATAATCAATGTTAAGTGTAAAGAGGGCTTAAATGCTTGATCATATTCAATCATGATGGCATGGGTATTGTTAGAATGACATAATAGAGTCACAAAATAAGAGATGAAGATTAGTGAGCATAATGTTATACAAAAAGGGAAACCATATGCATCATTCTTTGTATGAAGGGAGATCGAAATTTTAAGAAGGTGATATGGAACTAGTGTGGTCGTAATCATATATAGGTTCCTAAAAAAGATGTATACTATAAAATGGGGCCATGAGGAGATACAAAACTTCAAGATAAACCCTCAAATCTTTCCATGTAAAATAGAGAAAGAATATCTATTATTGTTTGCATAGAAAGTATCAAAGAAAAATTATTGGTGTTTGTGTAAATGCAAAAAAAACCACATATAAAGGTGATCCACAAGGAGTTTAGTAAGGATCACATATAGTGTCAAGGGTTTCTTTTTTGTATTTATCTATTATTTCAATACCCATATCAAAGTAGTTGTTTCCATATTTTCCATAAAGATTGAGCATCAAAGGTAAACATGAGAGAAGAGGGCCCATACCTAAATAGAAGAAAATAAATAAGAGCCTCAGTACCTCTGCAAATGATACAAACCCTCAAGTCACAAAGAAGAATTGAACCTATTCAAAAGAGTGAAACCCACAAAGTGTCTTGGAGAGATTGAGAAAAAGAAAAATGAGCCCAGAAGAGAAATGAATTTGAGTTCATGAACCATAACATATTAATCAAAGAGCAGGAGGTAAAAAAGATGGATAATATGCGTAGGTATTTAGATACCCATAATAGAAAATGATGGCTATTATTATTATAAGGAACCATATTAGTCACGACTACAATGAAGATTGCCATTTTATTACAAGATTCATGGCTCAGAGAAAGGAAAACTTCATTATTCTCCCGAAAATCTTTGAAATCTCCCATTGAACCAAACCCTAGCTCCAGCAGCCTTAGACATAGCATTGCCAAAGAAATAAAATGAAAGAATGAACTTCATCTTTGGGTTTATTGAAAGAGCATCAGGGATAGTGTCATATAAGATCATGGATATCAAAAGAGCATCAAGGATAGTGTCATATAAGATCAGGGATATCAAAAGAGCATCAAGGGTTCTCAATAGTTTTTTCTTTTAGTACAAAACATGAATAGGCATTGTAAAGACATTGGCTTGAATATCATAGGATAATGGTCTTTTAACTGTAGAGATAATGGATGAAAAATGATCAAAGGTTAGTGTCACGATCATATGCAAAGAACATTCATTACAATGAACAAAGTAATTTTCTATTAAAGGTAAGAACTTTATAGAAAGTGAAGAAATATAGTGAAAAAATGGCATCCAAGAAATGCAAGGGCACAAAATCCATGGATACACCCAGAAAACCCTAGTTTCTCGCAGTGGTCACAGAGACTCAAAAAAATGAAATCAAATGAAATCAAATGGTTGTAAGTTATTTAGGGTTTGAATGTCCTAAAACCACCAAGGCCCTGTTTGGTTAGACCACATATGCATTTAAAAATTGTAGTAGAGAAAACTTAAACAAATCATGAAATCGACAATCATTTTCAAATGATACTTCGTTAAACAATTTATCGTATTGAACCCATCAAAATAATAATAATTAACAATTAATAATGAGCCAAGATCTTCTCTCTTTCCCCTTCTGATGGTGAACTTTCTTACGTTGAGTAGGTGTTGAACTTGGTTCTTCTCTCTTTCCCCTTCTTTCATAGACAAGTGTGCAGCCTCGCAGAGCTCCCAAAGGGTAAGGAAGGAAATAGGTAGAATGGGTCTGGAGCTTCGTATTGCTTGAACATGCACTATATTGTGCAAACACAACCAATCATACCAGGATCGACATAGGAGAAATAGGGATCTAATCAACAAAACTGGTCTCGTTAATAACGATGACTACTAAAAAATACCACTTTCAATCGGCTCAATCCACAAAAATGCTCATCTGGAACCCAAAACCCAATGCAAGAAGATGCACAAACTCGACGGGACAATTAAATGGGGTTCACAAAGCCCCAAAACTAGAATATGATTTCAAATTCCACCTATTGGGTGGGAAGATAATGTCGCCCATTTTGGTGGCTAAACCAGATTTTGATCTCTGAAACCCGAATTACGGTTTAGCGTCCCAAATGATGAATTTGGCAAAAAAGCAGAAGTTGTGCACCCAATTTTGCCCCAATTCCACTAACCAAACGAGGCCTAGAAGTAGATCTAGAAGTAAGTGAAGAGGAACTCCTTGGTGAATTAGACATATTAGACTATGATGCATTAGTCAATTGACCACAAACATTTTAAATAGTGGTTCTTACAGAAAGGGAAAATGAAGGAAAATGGGTAAACAAAAAAGGGAAGAGGAATCACTCAAAAGGGAACACACATTAATTAAAACATATCTTCTTAGATCTAGAACCATGAGAGGAACCCCCTCCCTTGTGAAGCAATGATTATCCTTACATGGAATGCCAAGGGCCTAAACACCCCTAATAAAAGACACTTGGTGAAGCGTCATATAGAAACATCACTAGTTGATATTGGTTATTTCAAGAAACCAATTCAAACATCAAGGAAGCAAAGAAATTTATTAAACATTTCAAGCATTGGGAAGGCTAGTTTGTGGAAGCCAATAGAGCCTTAAGAGGTATGGGAATTCTATGACACTCGAGGTAGGTAAACATTAAAATTGTTAATTTTTTTAAATTTCTAGCAATTAGAAAATGTTAAAAGTCTCAAAAAAATTCTTAGCTTAATTTTTATTAATGTATATGATCCAACAAAAGATGAAGACAAAAACAAAGTATGGAAAGAACTAACCCCAAAAATCGTGCACCAGATCAAAATAGTATCATATTAGGGGGATATTTTAATGCAATCTTCAATCTAATAGAAAAATCAAGAGAAAATAGGTGTGTAACCTAGGTCCAAAATTATTTTCAAACCTTTGTACAAAACAAAAAAATCATAGATTGCCAAACATTTCGATAACTATACATGGAATAATATGATAATTAGATTTACATATATACTAGAGAAACTCAATTGATTTCTCCCGTTGGAAAATTGGACCAAACATCCCAATCTCCTGACATCTTTGATCCACCCTTACCACATATAAAATCATTATGACATTGAGTTAGATATTTCAAAATACTTTAATGGACCAAAATCCTAGTTTTGCTTCAAGCAGATGTGGTTAGACATCTTAAACTATTAACAAATCTGAAAAAACAGTGGGAAGAACCTATAAAAGAAAAGGGAACACAAATGTATATTATACATAAAAAGCTTAAAAATATTAGAGAGAAATTAAAGACATGGAGCAAAATAGTGTTTGGAAAAATCTTTAAAAACAAAATAAAAATGAAAAAAGAAATCACTGAGTTAAGTAACATAGTCATACAAAATGGAATAACACAAACAAATTTTGAAAAAGAAAAATCAGTCATGATAGAATATAAAGAAATCTTAGTGAGAGAGAAAAGACACTGGAGGGAAAAATCAATATAAGTATGGTAAAATGAGGGAGACCTTGACACAAGATTCTTCCATAACACCTCTAGGATAAGACCAAGTCTTAAAAAAATTATTCGTATTGAGCACATCAATCAGAGTATCATTATGGATCCTCATGAAATATAGAAGGCAAGAGTTGGATACTTTCAAAATATTCTAAGAGGATGGGGTGAATAAGAGACAAGACATCAAACATTTATTCAAAATATTCTGGATATTGTCACAGAGGAAGATAATACATTTTTTTATGAGACCAATTATCAAGAAAGCCACTTTTGAACCATACCTAGATAAAGCACCTAAGATGGACAAATTCATAGAAATGTTATTTCAAGAATGTTGGGATTTCATGGGTGAAGATATATGGAACATGGTTGAGGAGCCCTGATTCATCCAATTCATAAATTAGATAATTCACATTATTGGAAAAGCAATTCTTTTAGAGTCTGTTTGGGTGCTGGAATTAGACTGGATATTCCAAAATTAGATTTCCGGATAATGTCAATTCTATGTTTGTGTCCATCCAAAAAATTGGAATTGGAATTTCAAAATTCCAATTTCGCCCCCAAAATGGGCATTTCATCTTCCACTCAAATAGGTGGAATTGGAATTTCGAATTCCAATTCCAATTTTTATAAAACCAAATTTAATATTTTGTGGGATCCGTGACTCTATGGATGTATATATATGTGTGTGTGTGTGTGTATATATATGTGTATATATACATGTGTGTATATACACACACGTGTGTATATGTGTATATATACACAAATATGTGTATATATATACACGTGTGTGTATATATATATATGTGTGTGTGTGTGTACACACATGTATGTATATATATATGTGTGTATATATACACACGTGTATATATATACACAAGTATGTATGTATATATACACATACATATATATATATATATATATATATATATATATATATATATATATATATATATATATATATATACACGTGTGTGTATATGTGTATAGGTGTGTATACACACGTGTATGTGTGTATATACACGTGTACATATGTATATATATACACGTGTGTGTATATATACATGTGTATATGTGTATATATACACACATGTATATGTATATATACATACATATACACACCATATTTAAAGAAATTAAAATTTCTTATTCATCTTCTTAGTCATCTTCGGGGTGAACCAAACGGGTCAGCCCATATTCCAGAAATAATTTTCAGGATTTGTATCTTTCAAAATTGCAGCATCTTCCAAAATTGACTGGAATTGACGTTTGGTATTCCAGCACCCAAACAGGCCCTTAAATTGATAAAGGGTTGGAATAAACCATATTTATTGAAGGAACAATTTGGCCATTAGAAGCCTCTCAAAAAAAACATGATGCCAAACATCTCGAAGCTTAATAGGCGAGGATAGTGAGTTGCATGTTAAGTCCTTCAGTGAAGTACTGCAGAAGCCACCCCTCTCGTGAAACACATTGGAGACCTTCCCCTTGTTTGCAAGTTCTCTGTCAAATCTGGATTCTTGTACAAAAGATCCTAAGCCAAAATTCTGCTCCATCCTCACTTCAATTTGGCTCTTAAAGTCAAACCCTGCGAACTTGGAGCAGTGAAATTATACAAAGATTTCATCCAAGGAATATAATTCAAGATCCTGTTGGGGAAGGACAACATCTTCACTCTGAACTTTAACATATTCAATGTTGTATGTTAGACAGAACGTTTACCAGATGACCACAGAGATTACAAAGCATATTTGGTATTAAAAATGACTTACAAGTAGTTTTTGGGAAAAAAGGTGAAACTTATGGTTCAAAACATCAGTCATGTATTGCTCTAGAAATGTTGCCTAAGTACTCAACATCCCATTTCTTCCTTTGATATCATGAAATCTTAGATGAGAAAGATTTTATGAATTACAGAAGAAAAACACATTATACAAATGACTTGCACCCTTGAAGCATATAGGCTATACATTGGTATTTGCAACATATCTCTTACATCATGGAGAACATGGACCAACCTAGGCCCTTCCAGGTGCATCTCTAGGTTCTCAGCCATTTGAGCTACTGGCCTGTTATGGTTTGAAGATTCTGGAGTCTGGACTGACCTTCCATTGCTAGCCTCAAAACACAAATGGTTTAGTTCACCCAGTCTAGCTTTGATGCTATGGTGAAAAGCACATATTCATAAGGATTCTATTCTAGAATGTCTCTGTTGAGCCTTTGGTTGCTCTGCCATTTGGACTGCTGGCTCTATATGATTGGGGATTACATGCAGTGTAATTTATTTTGATGTGTTCAATTCCATCAGCTCCCTGCAGTCAATGTCTTTTTCTAATGCAAACAAATGAAACAAAACCAAAATTGTTTTGCTAGTTTTTGACAGAAACTTCGGTGCCCTGCACCCTCTGTTTCTTTTGGTGAAGGAGCTTTATAGAACCTTCATTTAAACTATTAAATAAAATAATTATACCTTTTTTTAAATTGGAAAAATCATGTTGTACTATCATTGGGACGTTGTCAAGACTTCAGACCAAAAATAATAAAAAATGAGTGAAATGCTAGTGATATTTTAATGAAGTTGTACAAGTTTTCCCTCATAAAATTTTGGAATAAATTTTATGACCTTGTTCATGAAGATGCCTCCTTGATGGAATGATAACATGGTGCTAGTGTTTAAGACATATTAGGCTTCAAATTTAGTACTAATTTTAGAGCTCAAAGATACAAGTCAAACATACAATTAGAAATAATATATATATTTTTAAATTCTTCAATTTTCTGTTCTGTGTTATTCCTCGTTTTCTATAAGATCAGAAGACTTATCATTTCTGTTTCAGAAATCATACCTGTTTGAAAAGCAATCTCAAGACTGATGTGCTCCATATATACAATAGATCAGAACAAAACCATGGCTATAACACAACCTCATCCTCTGTGAAAACATGATGCCCATGCATAAACACCATTCCAAAGTATATGGTATTGGCAGAAGCATTGTATGCCAAGAAAGCATTCGCTCTGACCATATCTAGTCTTGTGCTTTGAAGATTAATTTTGATTTCATTACATAATTATCTAAATGAATGCAGTTCTTTTTAAAGCCTCCGTATACAGAAAATTATCAATAAAGTGTAAACGATTATAGATTGAAACAGAGCACTATTCCCATAGCGTTAAATTATATAATGAATCAGAAACAGTAAACCTCTACCTATAAACTATTTCATCCTCTGTTGAAATTTTAAAACTAAACTTTCATATACGAAGCATACACATTCATCTAACTATAGTGCTCTTGGCAGACGTATGGGTGCCTAGAAAGCATGGAATTTGAATGCATCTGAGTCTCCTGCATTGAAGATTGAATTTAATACCACAACATAATTGTTTCTATTAGAGCAGTTAGTTTTATCCCACATATAGAGACAACCAATAATGAGAGAAAAGAATAGCTATGGATCAAAACAAGAAATAATTTACTAAGTTATGGTTTAAGCAGTGAACCAGAAACAGAAAACCCATGGCTATTAAACATACAGAAGCCTAATATTCCTCTTGCCAATTCAATTACCATCCTTGTTTTGATTTACCAGCTCTAAAAAAACAGCTCTTGGAGATACATCCAAACTATGGTCCGTTGTGCATGTTGAAGTAATGGTATCTCCAACAACATAAGTGGCTGAATTGTTTATGTGACTGTCATTACTGTTCTCAACTACTTTATTCTCCATTGCAGTCTCTTGCAGCTGCAGAGAAAATTTTAAATTCTCTAGTACATCTCCCATAGTTGGCCTATCAACACGTTGCTCAGCAAGGCATTTCTCTGCAGCCTCTCCATACATCTTCAGCGACTCGGGATTAATTTTACCTTTCAGATGAGGATCTATGATTTGCTCTAGCAATCCCTTTCTCTGATAATCCAAAGCCCATTCAGCAAGGCCTTTTTCTTCAACTGAAGGGTTAGTGGCAGGTCGTGCACACAATACCTCAAACAACACAACACCAAATTGAATAAACATCTGATTTCACAGTGAGCTGCTTCTTGCGAAAGTATTCTGGGTCCAGATATTCGAAGCTGGCTCTGACTAAAGTAGTAACGTGGCTATGGCCAGCAGCTGGTCCATTTTTAGGTAATCCAAAATCTGAAACTTTTGCAACCAATTTTTCATCAAGAGGTATGTTTGCGGTCTTTACATCCCGATGTATAATTGACTGAGCAGCCCCTGTATGAAGATAATGAAGGCCTCGAGCAGCTCCAATACAAATTTCTAGTCGTTGTTTCCATGATAAAGGAGTCAAATTGCTATTTCCATATATGTGTCCTCTCAGTGGTCCCTTGGCCATGTAATCATAAACCAAAATCATTTCACAATTTTCTTCACAATAACCAATAAGAGAAACCAAATTCGGTTGCCTGAGTTTAGAAAGCATCTCTATTTCTATTTGAAACTCACGGATGCCTTGTTCTGCTAATGGGCTCCCTCTCTTAACTGCAACTTTGGTACCACCATCAACCTCACCTTCATAAACTTTGCCAAATCCTCCAAAACCAAGGATTCTAGACTCATCAAAGTTATTAGTAACTTCCTGGATCTCAGCAAATGTGAAATGCTGCACAAACTGGAAGGTACAGACCAGACGTGACCACCAGTATCACTATTTCTCTGTGTTGTGGAAACTTTGGTTCCAGAGGTCTTGTAACCACAGCACCGATAAATAAAACAAAATAGAGCAAGAATGAGACCCAACATAGCAACGCCTCTAGTCGCGGCCCCAATCACAAGACCCTTCTTGCTGCTGTTGTGAGTATCCTGTACCTTTCAGGACTGATGTTAGTTGCTAGGTTTCGTTTAGCTTTTTCACCATATCATGTTGAAAACATTCGAAATTTCAATTCATTTCAACTAAATTATTTAATGAAAAGAACATTCAAAATTCCAAGTATTTATAGGTAGAATTGGTTTAGTTATTAACTAAATACATTCTAATGGACACAATGTTTGGAGTCATGTTTAGATCTTTGTAAGTGGATGCATAGTTGATTTGAAGCTATCGTTTCTCCATTGAGACCCTTTTTGCACAATTATCATTTACCGAATAGCCTACCCATTGACCTCATATACTACAGAAACACATGCAAAAATAAACCAAAATTTTCCCTACTTGACCTTCCACACCTCTTTGACATACCTATTGCACACCAAATTGTGATTACTAATTAATGTATATTTGAGAAAGATTTCCTTACCTTAAAATCAATCTTTTTCAAAATATTTGCAAGAATCTACTATATTCAGATCATGGTGTCCATTAGAATGGTTCAATAAAACTAAAACAGTTCTACCTATAAATACTTGAAATTTTGAATGTTTTTTTTAGTTAAATAAAGGTGAAATGAATTGACATTTCGAATGATTTTAACATGATATGGTGAAAAAGCTAAAGGAAAGCTAGCAACTTACATCAGTCCTGACAGGTACAGGATACTCACAACAGCAGCAAGAAGGGTCCTATGATTGGGGCCGTGACTGGAGGCGTTGCTATGTTGGGTCTCATTCTTGCTCTATTTTGTGTTATTCATCAGTGTCATGGTTACAAGACCTCTGGAACCGAAATTTCCACAACACATAGAAAGAGTGGTACTGGTGGTCATGTCTCATTTGCACCTTCCAGTTTGTGCAGGCATCTCACATTTGTTGAGATCCAGGAAGCTACTAATAACTTTGATGAGTCTAGAATCCTTGGTTTTGGAGGATTTGGCAAAGTTTATGAAGGTAAGGTTGATGGTGGTACCAAAGTTGCAGTTAAGAGAGGGAGCCCATTAGCATAATAAGGCATCCGTGAGTTTCAAATAGAAATAGAGATGCTTTCTAAACTCAGGCACCCGAATTTGGTTTCTCTTATTGGTTATTGTGAAGAAAATTGTGAAATGATTTTGGTTTATGATTACATAGCCAAGGGACCACTGAGAGGACACATATATGGAAATAGAAATTTGACTCCTTTATCCTGGAAACAACGACTAGAAATTTGTATTGGAGCTGCTCGAGGTCTTCATTATCTTCATACAGGGGCTGCTCAGTCAATTATACATCGGGATATAAAACCACAAACATACTTGTTGATGAAAAATTGGTTGCAAAAGTTTCAGATTTTGGATTATCTAAAAATGGACCAGCTGCTGGCCATAGCCACATTACTACTTTAGTCAGAGGCAGCTTCGGATATCTGGACCCAGAATACTTTTGCAAGAAGCAGCTCACTGTGAAATCAGATGTTTATTCAATTTGGTGTTGTGTTGTTTGAGGTATTGTGTGCACGAACCTGCCACTAACCCTTCAGTTGAAGAAAAAGGCCTTGCTGAATGGGCTTTGGATTATTAGAGAAAGGGAATGCTGGAGCAAATCATAGATCCTCATCTGAAAGGTAAAATTAATCCTGAGTCGCTTAAGACGTATGGAGAGGCTGCAGAGAAATGCCTTGCTGAGCAACGTGTTGATAGGCCAACTATGGGAGATGTACGAGAGAATTTAAAATTTTCTCTGCAGCTGCAAGAGACTGCAACGGAGAATAAAGTGGTTGATAACAGTAATGACAGTCACATAAACAACTCAGCTACTTATGTTGTTGGAGATACCATTACCTCAACAAGCACAGGGGGCCATAGTTTCAATTTGTTCATTCAGCCTTTTCATATTAAAAAAGTGAATCTTTATACTGAGCTTCACGTTTAAAGCCACCGTTTTAACAATTATCATATTTAAGATAATCCATGCCCTACAAAGAGGCAAAGCATGAAAAAGCATGAAGGAAACCGATTACTATGGCTCAATATCAGTTATTGATACCAAAATTTGAAGAGTTGTATTTGGAAAGGAAAGTGAAAATACCCATGAATAAAATGTGTCGGCATCTACTTGTTCATGTCCCAGAGAGCCTGGTTGCTTTTGGCATGTATAATACCTAACCCAAAGTGCCAAAAACTGAACATGAGAACTTGGAAATACAGATAAACTGTAAAGAAAAACAACAGTAAAATCCCATTTGGGAGCAGACTAGAGAGAGAATGTCATACATACCCTGCATTTGAATCAATCCCATGTTTTAGATTTTCAGTCTTTTACTGTGGACATAATTGGCCAAAGCCTTAATTCCAGAGGGGAATTTTGAACAAGTAAGAACTAGTCTTCCCTATTTATAGGAAGATTATTGTTGAGAGATCAAACACAAGTTTGTCAATTAACTAATAAAGAGATAAACTTTGTGAAACGTGATAAAAAAGTGGCTTACATTGCTGCCATGATTGGGATCTACCCAATTGTAGATATAATGGTTACACTAGATTTGTTGATCTTCCTCAAATAAAGTTTCTTCCCAAAAAAATCCATATTATATTTTAGGGCTTAAAACTTCCTAGAGCAACAAATTTGCTTATGATATTTGACATCTTTGAAGATTTTTTTCACCAATTCATGTCATCTTTGATCTTTAGGATCTTAAATTTTATTCTTTTAACATTTCGAACTAGACTAGAAAACGTTACCAGACTATAAGCCCAATTAAAACAAGACATCACCGTCAAACTATATGGCGGCAACTACAACATACAAGACGGACTTGTTAAAGGAATAGACGGAAAGTTCAAAGCATACACACAAACCATTGATGTAGACATTATTTGGGTAGAATTCAATGACCCCCACATAGGAAAATCCCAAATTACACAAATAACAAACCTTAACGAACCATACATATCTTACGGTTGGGTGCCAACAAAAGATGAAGACAAAAACAAAGTATGGAAAGAACTAACCCCAAAAATCACACCAGATCAAAATAGTATCATATTAGGGGGATATTTTAATGCAATCTTCAATCTAATATAAAAATTAAGAGGAATTAGGTGTGTAACCTAGGTCCAAAATGATTTTCAAACCTTTGTACAAACAAAAAAATCATAGATTGCCAACCATTTAATGATAAGTATACATGGAATAATAGGATAATTAGATTTATTGGATTTACATATATAATAGAGAGACTCAATTGATTTCTCTTGTTGGAAAATTGGACCAAACATCTCAATCTCCTGACATCTCTGATCCACCCTAACCACATATCAAATCATTATCACGTTGAGTTAGATATTTCAAAATACTTTAATGGACCAAAATCTTAGTTTTCCTTCAAGAAGATGTAGTTAGACATCTTAAACTATTACCAAATCTGAAGAAATAGTAGGAAGAACCTATCAAAGAAAAGAGAACACAAATACATATTATACATAAAAATCTTAAAAATATTAGAGAGAAATTAAAGACATGGAGCAAAATAGTGTTTGGAAAAATCTTTGAAAACAAAAGAAGAATGGAAAAAGAAATCATTGAGTTAAGTAACATAGTCATACAAAATGGAATGACACAAACAAATTTTGAAAAAGAAAAATCACTCATTATTGAATATAAAGAAATCTTAGTGAGAGAGCAAGTGAGAGAGCAAAGCTACTGAAGGGAAAAATCAATAGAAATATGGTAAAATGAGGGAGACCTCGACACAAAAATCTTCCATAACACCTCTAGGATAAGACGAAGTCATAAAAAATTTATTTAGATTGAACACATCAATCAGAGTATCATTATGGATCCTCATGAAATATAGAAGGCGAGAGTTGGATACTTTCAAAATATTCTATGAGGATATGGTGAATAAGAGACAAGACAATAAAAATTTATTCAGAATATTCTGAATTGTCACAGAGGAAGATAATAGATTTTTTTATGAGACCAACTACAATTGACAAAGTCAAGAAAGCCACTTTTGAACCATACCTAGATAAAGCACCTAGGATAGACAAATTCATAGAAATGTTATTTCAAGAATGTTGGGATTTCATGGGTGAAGACATATGGAACATGGTTGAAGAGCCTACAAGAAAAACCAGTATACTGATACATCCAATTCATAAATTAGATAATTCACATTATTGGAAAAGCAATTCTTTTAAATTGATAAAGGGTTGGAATAAACCATATTTATTAAAGGAACAATTTGGCCATTAGAAGCCTCTCAGAAAAAACATGATGCCAAACATTTCCAAGATTAATAGGCGAGGATAGTGAGTTGCATGTTAAGTCCTTTGAAGTAGTGCAGAAGCCACCCCTCTCGTGAAACACGTTGGAGACCTTACCCTTGATTACAATTTCTCTGTCAAATCTGGATTCTTGTACAAAAGATCCTAAGCCAAAATTCTGCTCCATCCTAACTTCAATTTGGCTCTTAAAGTCAAACCCTGCAAACTTGGATCGGTGAAATTCTACAAAGATTTCATTCAAGGAATATCATTCAAGCTCCTGCTGGGGAAGGGCAGCATCTTGACTCTAAACTTTAACATATTCAATGTTGTATGTTAGACGGAATGTTTACCAGATGACCACAGAGATTACAAAGCATATTTGGTATTAAAAATTACTCACAAGTTACAAGTAGTTTTTGGGAAAAAAAGGAGAAACTTATGATTCAAAACATCAGTCATGTATTGTTCTAGAAATATTGCCTAAGTACTCAGCATCCCATTTACTCCTTTGATATCATGAAATCTTAGATGAGAAAGATTTTATGAATTACAAAAGCAAAACACATTATACAAATGACTTGCACCCTTGAAGCATATAGGCTATACATTGGTATTTGCAACATATCTCTTACATCATGGAGAACATGGACCAACCTAGGCCCTTCCAGGTACATCTCTAGGTGCTCAGCCATTTGAGCTACTGGCCTATTATGGTTTGAAGATTCTGGAGTCTGGACTGACCTTCCATTGCTAGCTTCAAAACACAAATGGTTTAGTTCACCCAGTCTAGCTTTGATGCTATGGTAAAAAACACATATTCATAAGGATTCTATTCTAGAATATCTTTGTTGAGCCTTTGGTTGCTCTGCCATTTGAACTGCTGGTTCTATATGATTGGGGATTACGTACAGTGCAATTTATTTTGATGTGTTCAATTCCATCAGTTCCCTGCAGTCAATGTCTTTTTCTAATGCAAACAAATGAAACAAAACCAAAATTGTTTTGCTAGTTTTTGACAGAAACTTCGGTGCCCTGCACCCTCTGTTTCTTTTGGCGAAGGACCTTCATTTAATTAACTATTAAATAAAATAATTATACCCTTTTTTTTAATTGGCAAAATCATGTTGTACTATCATTGGGACGTTGTCAAGACTTCAAACCAAAAATAATAAAAATGAGTGAAATGCTAGTGATATTTTAATGAGGTTGTGCAAGTTTTCCCTCATAAAATTTTGGAACAAATTTTATGACCTTGCTCATGAAGATGCCTACTTGATGGAATGATAACATGGTGCTAGTGTTTAAGACATATTAGGCTTCAAATTTAATACTAATTTTAGAGCTTAAAGATACAACTCAAACATATAATTAGAAATAATATATATATTTTTAAATTCTTCAATTTTCTGTTCTATGTTATTCCTCATTTTCTATAAGATCAGAAGACTTATCATTTCTGTTTCAGAAATCATACCTATTTGAAAAGCAATCTCAAGACTTATGTGCTCCATATATACAATGGATCAGAACAAAACCATGGCTATAACACAACCTCATCCTCTGTGAAAGCATGATGCCCATGCATAAACACCATTCCAAAGTATATGGTATTGGCAGAAGCATTGTATGCCAAGAAAGCATTCGCTCTGACCATATCTAGTCTTGTGCTTTGAAGATTAATTTTGATTTCATTACATAATTATTTAAATGAATGTAGTTCTTTTTAAACCTTCTGTATACAGAAAATTATCAATAAAGTGGAAACGATTATAGATTGAAACAGAGCACTATTCCCACAACATTAAATTATATAATTAATCAGAAACAGTAAACCTCTACCTATAAACTATTTCATCCTCTGTTGAAAATTTAAAGCTAAACTTTCATATACAAAGCATACACATTCTTCTAACTATACTGTTCTTGGCAGACGCATGGGTGCCAAGAAACCATGGAATTTGAATACATCTGAGTCTCCTGCATTGAAGATTGAATTTAATACCACAACATAATTGTTTCTATTAGAGCAGTTGGTTTTATCCCAAATATAGAGACAACCAATAAGGAGAGAAAAGAACAACTATGGATCAAAACGAGAAATAATTTACTAAGTTATGGTTTAAGCAGTGAACCAGAAATAGAAAACCCATGGCTATTAAACATACAGAAGCTTAATATTCCTCTTGCCAATTCAATTACCACCCTTGTTATGATTTAGCAGCTCTGAAAAAAAAGCTCTTGGAGATACATCCAAACTATGGTCCGATGTGCATGTTGAAGTAATGGTATCTCCAACAGCATAAGTGGCTGAGTTGTTTATGTGACTGTCATTACTGTTATCAACCACTTTATTCCCCATTACAGTCTCTTGCAGCTGTAGAGCAAATTTTAAATTCTCTAGTACATCTCCCATAGTTGGCCTATCAACACGTTGCTCAGCAAGGCATTTCCCTGCAACCTCTCCATACATCTTAAGCGACTCATGATTAATTTTACCTTTCAGATGAGGATCTATGATTTGCTCCAGCATTCCCTTTCTCTGATAATCCAAAATCTGAAACTTTTGCAACCAATTTTTCATCAAGAAGTATGTTTGTGGTCTTTACATCCTGATGTATAATTGATTGAGCAGCCCCTGTATGAAGATAATGAAGACCTCGAGCAGCTCCAATACAAATTTCTAGTCGTTGTTTCCAGGATAAAGGAGTCAAATTGCTATTTCCATATATGTCTCCTCTTAGTGGTCCCTTGGCCATGTAATCATAAACCAAAATCATTTCACAATTTTCTTCACAATAACCAATAAGAGAAACCAAATTCTGGTGCCTAAGTTTAGAAAGCATCTCTATTTCTATTTGAAACTCACGGATGCCTTGTTCTGCTAATGGGCTCCCTCTCTTAAAACTGCAACTTTGGTACCACCATCAACCTCACCTTCATAAACTTTTCCAAATCCTCCAAAACCAATGATTCTAGACTCATCAAAGTTATTAGTAGCTTCCTGGATCTCAGCAAATGTGGAATGCCTGCACCAACTGGAAGGTTTGGACGAGACGTGACCACCAGTACTACTATTTCTATGTGTTGTGGAAACTTCAGTTCCAGAGGTCTCGTAACTACAGCACTGATAAATAACACAAAATAGAGCAAGAATGAGACCCAACATAGAAAACGGTGATGGAGACATGTTTAATAAAGGAGAGAGAAATATGGGGGGCGAAACAAGGAGTATATGTGTAAGTGAGAGACATATAGAGATAGAGATAGAAAGGGTGTGTGTGTATTACAAGTGTGGTTGTTGTTGCACCAAAAGACTGATATGTCGATGCCTGATACAACCGTTAGACTTATAGAATCCATAGGATGTAGTTAGTCTCTTGTCACGAATCTCAAAGGGAGTGCTAACCATTTTTCCAACAATCTCCCCCTCAATGTTACCTGAGGAGATTCGAACATGTGACCAAGCTCTAATACCACTTGTTAAAAGTGTGGTTGTCGTGACACCAAAAGATCAACTTGTCAATGCCCGATACAACCACTAGACTTATGGAATCCACAACAGACAGTTAGTCCCTTGTCTCCACATGTGCTCCTTCAAATTCCCTTGTGCACTTTCATAAACATGCCTCACTATAAGGCATGCAAATTCTATTATAAGCTAACATTTCGTTTGGATTTGCCTCTTTTATGGAGGATCCTCCACTAGATGATCCTCCCATATCCTCATGCCTTGCTATTTTTCTGTTGGGTGTTGCCGATTTTGTTCACCCTCTCATCCCATCTCCGGATATGCTATTGGAAGCCTCAACTAGGTTGCTCTCTCAAGCTTCTATGAGGATCAATTGATCTCTTGGGACTATTGTTGGGGTTTCGATCTATTGAAGGTTGAGATTTCACTTTCCACATGGGGCCTTTTTTCCTTACACTCGCATTTTTACGGATGTTGGCATCTCCAAGTATCTTCATGGAGATGTGGTTTTGATGGTTGGGGATAGGTGTTAGACTAAACTGTTGGATTATGAAGGCCTCCCTTTTAGATTTCATCACTACTTTGAAACTGGTCACTTATCTTCAAATTTCTTTTTGTTGCAATAGAAAGGCCCCACTTCTTGGTGGAAGAATACTACCAATGTTCACTTGACTATCGAGGAAATTTTGTTGATGATTCCTCTTAGGATTTTTATGAGTGTCATGCTTCTAGTGTGGCTATGTTGTCTCCCAATACGTGGTCATATCTTGTTCCATCAACATCATATGCTCTACTTTAGTCTTCTTTGTTGACAATGATAGACTTTTGCCTTGACATCTTGCTAGTCCACCTTCATTTGTTGTTGACCATAGAAGATCTCCTCTTGTTTCCCTTCGTAGTGAGATCTTGGATGATAGTATTACTTGGATCTATTAATTCATAGGAGGGAAGATCTTACTTCTTCTCATACTCTTTCTTGCGCTATGAAAGATAAGTCATTAGTATAGGGTCAAGATCTTTGAGTCTCCTTTGTCCTATGTTGTAGTCAAAAGCGCTAGTTTTCCTTGTTTGGTTTTCTTAGTCTTGTTATTGATGAGACTCATCTTGTTTGCCTCTATGACTATCTTTGTTATAATTTGGAACCTTTCTTGCTTTATTTAACCAAAACAATAAATTTGATATAAAACTAAATTTTGATCGAAATTTAAATTATGTTAATAATTAAGAGTTTTATATAAATAGTTCATATAACAAATTATTTTAATTTAAATTATTAGTATTGTATTAGAATTTGTTGAAAATAATAATTAAAAATTGTCTAATAACCCAAAAAGCTTTCATGTAAACAAAAATAACCAAGTTATTCTCTAATATATAATATAACATAATTATATGTTTCAACTTTTAATTTTTCAAAACATATATATAATCAATTAGTTTAAACTCTTTAATTCGATGTTTCAAGAAATGCTTAGGAGATAAGAACTTGGCTAAGCCCCCTACAAAATGCACCATTGAACAAATTTCAAAAAATGGAAAACACGATAGATTTTTGTGAAATTTACCATCTGTTCTACATATTTTATGGTCGAAAATTACAAAAAAAAGTGCAAAACAATCATTTATCTTTGGTACATTTTGTAAAAAGCTTAACTGCTACCACGAAATAAAAAGTGTGGATTGACGTAACACGTTTGAACTCTTCAACTTGAACTTTTAAAAACAATAAAAAGCTAATCTACACTAAAATAATTGGAACCAAAACTAAACACCAAAATCAAATGAGACCATTTCAGCTCTCTATGTATAACAATGTATAGAAACCCAAACAACCTCCCTTCATCTAGATCTCGCTGCCTTATAAATTTCTCTAAATATGAAAAAGAAGCATTGAACTCAAGAAAATCATGCTTGAAAATGTAATACTTATAGGAGCAAAGGTAGCTCCACTTTTAAGATCGAGCGTCGCTAAACTGGTAAGATCGGCCGCAGAAAGACTGTGGATGCCAAGACTCAAGTTGTCAACTGAGTGGCCCACTTGCCACACCATATTAATACTATTTTGGTTTGAATGAAGTACCCAGGACGCAATATTGTTATCTCCCCACTGCTACTCTCGTATACAACACTCTTTTCGGTTGCAGGGATGCTAAGATCATTTGAAGGATTCAAAACTTCACTCTTAGAGGTCACATTATATGGGAGAACCACAAATGGTCCACTAACCAATCCAAAGGCAATCAAAGCTTGTGTGTTAACCATTCCTAGCCCCCATGGGTTTATACCCCAACCTACCCATCCCCCAGAAGCTGCAGGTTGGCCTTGAAAACTATATCCAAGGACCCATTCTCTGCATGGTAGCTATATGACAGAGTAGCTCCTAATGCATTTAACCTCTTACAGAATTTCAAAGGACAAGTTGAATTGAAAGTCTGTGCAGCTGCATCCCAACCAAACACCAGCATAGTAACTCCCAATGCCAAGAACAGGGGACACAGACGACTCCCCATCATTCAAGTTCTACCCAATTTCTCTCCTGAAAATCCAATCCTGATTGTTGGGAAGATATAGAAACCCAACTGCATAATATAGGGAGAAACGGTGGAATAGGCAGAATAACGTGAAGCTGTGAAGAAATTTCTGCGAGTACGTAATGTGTGGAATTAGAAAACAAGTGTGTGAATGAGGACTGATGGAAGTGTTAGCCATTCAACTCCCTTTACTCAGCTTGTTCTTTTGTACTTTGACTTGATTTGTAGAGCACCTAAGTATTATGTAAACGACTTTAATGCGGAGACTTGAATAGTTCTATTTTTGTTTAACATGTATAGGGCTGGGCTTACCAGCACACTCTACGCTGGACTTTCTTCATGGTCAAAGTCTTATTTCCCCTTTTCTACATGGTTATCACTGTCACGGTGAAGTTTTAACTTCATTTAGGAATCACATTTTCCCGCCTACTGTCATCAGTCACAATCATATTCTCCCGCCTACTGTCATCAATCCCTTTTCGACGCGGATGCATTCACATCTCTAACGAAAGTGGATACATTTGCATTCCTGGTACAGTTTACAAAGTTTCTCCCGTTAGTATATAAACAAGACCACAAATGGCACGGACTGCAGCGTTTGTTTTTACAAATTATAGCACGTGACTCCAGCATTTGTTTTTTACAAATTAGAGCACGGGCTCCAGCGTTTGTTATAGGCATTTCTTTATTAAAGGGTTCAAGCTAATATTTTCATTCGATGGGAAATCTTTTAGACAGAATGACTACCATTGAAGTCATCTGAGTCGTTCATCGATTCTATATGAGATGGATGAACTAACTTTACAGATCTACGACCCAGAGTTAATTGGAAATGATCCATGGTTGAGACCCACATGCAAACCAACGAGCATAATAAAATTGTGTAAAGCAACATGTCAGGCCATCATTAGAAGCGTCCAATCCAGCCATATCTAAACAATGGCTACTTATTCGCTTGTAACTGCCATCCTTGATCCATCTAAATTTATTTGACCCATCTAAATCATTCAATTCTTCGATGGCATGATAAGTTGAAATTGCACACTCATCAGATAGATAAATATCATGGGCCTAGCTATGCAAAAGTCCATCACATCACATTAATGAATTCAGTGACATTAACCTACCTGAGTGTAAATGTCCTGTAAATATCACCTCAGTTCATTGCCACCTCTACTTTGTCACTTATCCTACAATTATTGCACTTTCTAGAACGCTCTCTACATCGTCGCCCTCTTGTTCTATAAATAAAAAAACTCTATCAGGATTTAATACCTCAATACTGCAAGGGAACTCACAGCACACAACAACAATTCTTATACCTAAATATTGGAAGGGAACTCACAGCAACAACAACAACAACAATTGGGGGTTGACAAACCTGCGGTACTTTTTTCCATTCTCTAGCCTTCTTCCCTCATCCATATTTATTTGTAGAAATTACAAACTCTTTGCCAATTCTCCTTATGTAAATGTGTACTGTGGTCAAGTATTTCAGTTGATTCCTCCTAATTTTGTTTATCTGTCTTAGATTTAAGATCTTAGTTTGTTTCCTGATTGTGGTAAGCCTTCCAATGATTGAAATCCATACTCATTTCATTGTCACTAGAAAATTTTCGCTTGTATGTAGAGTGAGAAAAGTTCAAATAAGTAAACATGAGCTTGCCCATTTTCAACCAAACAGTGTACAAAAAATCTAAGAAGCTGCATACATAAAAGATACAAGATTTCATTTGATCTCTTGCTGATGCATGTTAGGTGTTGTGAATAAGCCAAAATGAGTCGGTTGCAAGAGCTTTTGGATGTTAGCTCAACACAAAACTTTCTGAGCTATTTCATATAATCATTGCTCCATCTGAAGTACCACTGTGATTGTTGCATCTCTTTCCATTCTCTCTGGAAGATTCTCTTCCATCATCACCATGAGACTGCATGCCATTAGACAAGTTAAGTAAGAACGCCATTTTAATAACATAGAATAGATATCACAAATTTATTATAAAATGATAGATCTCACTTTTAGCTGCTTGTGCACACTCTGAGCATTTGTCTGCTGGTAAGTTCCCAGAACATTGTAGAAGGCCGTAGACCTTGTTGGGTGTTTGACCGGGTGAAGAAATATTAAACCTAGAACATTTAATAACGTAGAATAGCTATCAAAAATTTATTCTAAAATAAGGTAATGATCAGAGAACTACACCAGATGCGGCCTAAAATGTGGGAAGCTTTGGATATCATGTAGTGAATTAAGAGGGAAAGATAATACTTGATCTATAATGATCGTGCGCCTTCATTGAAGATAATAATGAAAGTAACGAAAGCTCCATCATAGTCTTGATTAAGTAAAAATAGGTTTTGAAAGGACCTGAAACCTTGTACAAAAACTCAAAAGATATAGCAATAAAAGGCCCAAATACAACAATGGAGACCGCCAACACAATAGAGGGAACTACCACCAGAAAAACCCACACCAAGGGACAAGAGTCCCAAACAAGGGACCTTATGATTTATATTTAGAGCCACCCTTGTAGGACCAAAGATTCATATCCAAAGGAGAAACTGATGGCTTTGGTTTCTTTCCTTTCACAGTTGTCTATCTGTCCTCCACCTTAGCAGCATCATTCAGCCAAACCCCTGAAGAAATAGAAGAATGGATGACCAGAGTAGAATTAGCACCAAGCAACACATCCTCCCTAGGAGAAACTGGCTTGGGCGAGTCGAAAGCAGTAGCAAGATGGACAACAAAGTCAATAGTATGGACATCAACAACAGCCATAGCATCATCAGTCTAGACAATAGTAGCAGGCTGGACAACAAAGTCAACAGTCTGGACAACAATAGCAGCCCCCGTCGTAGCACCACATCCCTCAGAAACAAGAACCTCCTGAGAAGAACCCACAACTTGCTCACAAACCTTAGCTAAAGATTTATTCACAATATAATGCTCGGAAGAGACACCCGACCACCAAGAAGGTAGTCGTTTTGATTTTACCTTCTCAGAAACACATCGAGCAGCCACATAGCCGATCAAATGACATTTCTTGCAGTGGAAGGGAATACCCTAATAATCCAAAGTCTGTATCCAAGAACCTTGAGGAGAGTCCAAGAAAATTTTCTTAGGGAAACCCTTAGAAACATCCATCTCAACAAGGATGCGAGAAAAATTCGAATGAAGAACATCAGAGGTTGCCAAATCCACAATCTGGAAATCCCCAAGAGCATCCCCCACAGATTTCAAAATAGAATCCAACCATAGATGCATGGGAAGATTCAAAAGCCTAACCCAAATAGGAATCTTGTTAAAGGATTCAGAAAGCGGGTTAAAATCCTTATGCCAAGGTTTGGCCATCAGGGGGAATTAGTTATCCCAGGAGAAGCTATAATCACACAAGATAGACTTCCTATCTTCAACATTACCAAATTTTACAATAAAAAAACCCCTAGTAGCCGAGTAAATCTAAATATCTTTGAATAAGATCGACTCCCAATGCTTGGAAATCCAAGCATGAAGAGCAGAAAGAGAAGGCCAAAAGCCCCTAAATCTAAATATAGCAGCATGCGAAGAGAAAACCTTTGCAGTTTCAAAAAATTTATCTACTATATCAGGATCTAATTGCACCCTAATGGGACTACTCACAGTCACAGGGGAAGCTACCCGAGTCCTCTTAATCCTTGAAGAGTGAGAAGGAACAATCCCATTGAGGCCAACCTCAAAGGCGGCTACATCAGCATAAGAACCGAAGGCACCAGTAGTAGAACCAATAGTCGTAGCCCAGCCATCAACAGGGGAAACCCTACCGCCGGAAGCACCCAAAGAGGCATTCAACATAGCAGATCCGTGAGCAACCTGGGTGGGAGAAACATTCAGCGTAGCAGATCTACGAGCAACCTGGGTGGGAGAAACATTTTGAAATCCATCCATGAGCAGAGCGCGTGTGGGAGCAGCGGAAGCCATCATTTTTTCAAAGCTCCATCATAGTCAATCTTGTCTAACATGTTGTCATTTTCATCATCAAAGACCAATGCTAAGAGATGCCATAGCAAGAGGTGACAACACCATATTATTTATACATTTTCTGTGTAGCTCAGGCAGGAAATATAATGAAAGATGAGGGATATATGAGAGAACTATTAGAAGATGACAACATACTAGGGTATTGATCTTCTCCTTGCATAACAACTTGTCCATTATCAAAGAAATGGCATTTGAAAAGGGTTTGTTTGCTGAGGATTGTAGATTACAATTCAAGCCTACATTCAAAGTGTTTAAAGGTTGCTTGCAAGTAGAGAATTTTCCCTCCAACAACCCACAATGGATGGTGGAACTAAACTTGGAAAGCCCTTAGGGTGCGTACACGTGGCTAGAGATGAGAAAATCTTTGCAGTGATGTGAGAAAATATGTTGAATTTTACACTGCCTCAAGAAATTGGAATGCGTGTTTGGTGAGTGTAATTTTTATTGCGGATCAAAGTTCAAACCTTGATGGATATTTCAAACTCTTGATGGAGATTTCTAGCAGCACTTGGCTTTCCTACAAAGGGAACGCCTATTGCCCTAAAAATTATGATTTCAAAAAAATAATTTTTTTGAATTTGGACTTATTTTGTTTCGGAGCAGTAGCAGTTGTTGAAATGAGACTGATAAATCCATGCTTAAACCAACCTTAACAACTTTGAACTAACTCCAAGAAACTAGTAAATAATGAACACTTCACCATTCTGAGGGCCAAGAATATTGAAAAGCCATATATTAATGATATCAGATTTCCACAATCCATTGTAAATTATGAATGCGTTTCTGGATTGATTGTGTGTGGTTTTTTGATCTAAAAACCACACACAATCAATCTAGAAATGCATTCATAAGCCATATATTGCCTTGTTCTAGGTACAACAGTAGCTACTAGGCAAATTTACAGTGTTATCTTGTATATCATATCAGAGTTATATTTTTAAATTTGGTGAAGTATCTTGAAATTTAAGTAACGAAATGCAGCTACTTTCGAAGTTAGTATTAAATATAGTCCTTCAAAACATAATCCTCTAATGAGCATGGATGTCATACTTAATGCCACATTTTCTGTCTTTAACATCTGCAATGACAACAAGATAAATTAGGGCTGCCTTGATTAACTCTATAATGAAAACATTGCACATGCAAATATTATTACATTAAAATAAGATAGAACATCTTCAATGATAAACTAAAGCATGCTACACCCAAAAAATGTGCACTCTATTCATAAACCAGTTGATCTCAATCAGCCTCTTTCTGCTAGTAGGAAGCTGAGTGAGGGAGAGAAAGCAACGTAGAAGGCAGAAGACATAAAATATCTTCCCCCTTTCATCTCATGTGCATGCAAGATAGAGAAAATCTAAAATAAGGCATTTGCACTTGCTTTGATTACATACTAAATCTGAAAACATATAGAGGGAACGTGTACTATTTGGAAACATGACATGTGTTGGAAATCTATTATGGGAAAGTGATATATTGAGAGGGTGGGTGAATTAGATATCTACCAATTGTTCCACTTTAACATAAACTTACTTGCATAACACAGACATCAAATTCAATACAAAAATAGATCTAACCTCCTAATCATCATCCATGAAAATGAAAAACAACACAATGATTTTTGTTACCCAGAAACCCTTGAAAGGTAAAACTGAGGTGGGGATGACACCCACAAATCTTCACCACTGCAACTTATTAAAGTTTTCTTGTTAGGGCTACAAAATTTAATCACAAAATAATGATCTACCCTGTGAGGGGTCTGCCCTGCTAAGAGCTTTAAGACTTATACAGTCTACCTTGCAAAAGGATTTAAACTTACAACAAAGTAAGCACTCGGTTAAGAGATTTACTTAGGTCTGCTAAAACTACTATGTTAAGAGATTTACCCTGATTCACCTGTTAGAATATCTCAATACTTGATCCTTCGGGTTGCACTGTGTTGCTAATAACAGATCTTCTCCTTCCAATATAGATTTGATCTTCTCTATAAAATATATCTCTATTTTGTCCTTCACTGCTCTACTTGGTCACTGAACTCTGTTTCTGATAATCAACACACTTCTCTATTCTGCATGAATGAGATCTTCTTCATACTCATACTCTTCTACTATGCTCCTCAATTACATTTTAGGGTTCAAATCTCATCTTATATATAAACAATAGATCAACTCCATGAATTGAGATCTACGATCTAGATTGTCTACTTATGTCGCTTAACCATTCCCTAATTCTGATTGGTTACATGGATTACATAGGGATTAATGATTACAATTCTCAAGCATAATCAACTTTGTGATTTCCTCAACAAACAATAAATATCATGTAGATGTCAGCCAAAATAGTTTACCTAAGTGTTTGTGCCATAACAAACACATATATCAAATCTGGTTCACTCTGCATTTGATATTTCTGGTACTCTGCACTGATTGTTCTTCATACCCTGGTGCTCGACACTAACATATCTACACAAATTGACATAAACTGGCTCGGTTAATACTGAAGTACTCGGTGACCTTTGACTTGCTCGACGGTAGCTACTGCTCAGTAAATGTACAATATACATGACTCGGCCTATACATGATGACTCGGTCGCAGTGATGACCGACCAACATTGCCTATAAAATGACTAAGTGTAAGATACTAATAGACAACAAAAAATAGGGATTAACAATCTCTCCCTTTGACTTTAGTGGCAAAAACACTTTGTCATGACATTTTACATTACATTTACATGAGTACTTAGTAATATCAAAAACTTCTATAAGAATACTCCCCCTAAGACTTGACTCGGTCTACAAAATATTTCACATATACATACATAAGACTCCTTTTGACATACAATCAAATATATACATTTGCAAAACTAGTATGTCATACCATTGGTCCATTCTGTTTGTATCTTCTTTTTGTTTTATGCTCTGAGATCTGATATTTCATATCATTTCCATTTCCCTTTTCCAATATTATGTCATGTCATGTTATTTCCCCCTTGTTTTTGTCACTTGAAGTTCCTGGGGTGTGGGGGTTTTGAAATATTTGTCGAAGAATAGTTTGTGAAGCTGCATTACCATCCCTAATGCATTATCCCAACCAGACCTTACAAACTTCAAAACCTCAGACTTGATTTCTAGCTCGATAGATAGCTCAACTAGGCTTTCGACAATAGAAAGATGAGGGCCTTTCTGTACTAACTCCTTTTTCGTGACTAAATCCCTTTGCATAACCTCGAGATGAGATGTCAATACTATTTGTATAGAGATTAGTCTACCCCTTATTTTACCATCATTAGCCACCAACTCAGCTAATCTACCTTGGGCATGCAGTAACCTGGTAAAATGAATAGAGCTAGAACTTGCATCCATGCTTAGTGAGTGACTTGTAGACTTTAGATCTACATGTAGTTTGTCTCTCAGATCCTGATTATCCTTTGTAAATTCTTCAACATTGCATAACTTTTTGTACAAAGAATGAGCATTCTGCATGACTTCCTCTAAATTTGTTACTAAGGTAGAGAGTTATACATGTTTGACTACACTGTCAGCAAAGACCTTATTAAGTACCTTGGTCTCAAACTTCCTTTCAAACCACTGTGACAACTTATCATTCACCTCGTTGTCATCATCATTCACTTTCTTGACAATATGTACAAGTTGTTCCAAAATAGGTGCAGATTCATTTACATCATCCATCTCAAAAGCATAAATGAAAATACCTTTTATCTCATGTAATACCTTATTTTGCTAATGTTCTCTTCTCAATTCTTCATGTTTACTCTTTTTCTCCAGTAGATACTGCAAGATTTGCATCTATTCATAAGTCAATTTATTAGTGTCCCACTTAAGAATCATGATAACTTCTTTGAGTGTCACCTGTGTGGCAGGAGATTTCTCCTTCTTCTTTTGTGTCTTCTTTCTAGGTGTGTTTCCACTCGACATCTATATAAGAGCTTTGATTGCCTCTTGTTCCTTGGGCTCTTGTTGTTCCTATTCTTTCTCTTTCTCAGTCTTTTCCTTTTCCATGCCTTCCACATGATGACTTATCACAACTAATGCAAATAGATCTGCTTGCTCTTTTAGAGTCTTCGCAACAAGTGTAACATGTGGTGTGATTGTCGACTTGTCATGTTTCTCAGCATTGACACTTGGTGAAGCTAGTTGATCAACTGTGACCATGTGTGGATTTTCTTGTGTAGTTTCAATAGTTGAAGTCCTCTCAATCTGTGGATAATCTTGTACTTGTACTAGTACCAGATTGGTGCTTGGTAGAAATTTGTTTGATACTGCCTTGGCTTGTATTTGTTTATGTATGTCTTCCTCAGTCAATACATTTTTCTTCACTGGAGTATCCTTAGTGATATCAACAATTGTGATCACATCCTGTGACTCACTTATTCCATCCTTCTTTTCTACTTCCTTTTCCTCATTTTGTGGCTAAACAATGTCCTCATTATTTAATTCTACTCCACTAGATGTACCTACACTCAGTTGTGCACTCTTGTCAACTATAAGACCAAAAAGGATTTTCCATAATCTTGTGCTCTATTGCACAATCTCTTCAACCTTGTTTTGTAATATGGAATATGCTCAGAGCTTGGGTAAAAATTTGTTTATGTACCTCTCCATATATTATTTGATGTATTTAGGGGATAAGTACGACATGACTTGAGAAATTGTGCTCTCCCTTATTTGCTTCTCAGTCATCAAAGCATATTCCCATTTCTGAGCTATCCTCTTATATAGTTCATCAAGAATATGGTTCCCCAACTGTAATGGTGTCATCTTGAATGTACATAGCATCTCAAGCATAGCTTTCTCTACTCTCTCTTTATTTTCAATGCTCATTTTTTTAAATTTTATTTTCTTAAAGCCTGCTAAGCTGACAGTGCTCTTGATGTTATGGCATATCTCATCCACAGTTAATTGCTTCCTCTGAGGTAATGCCTTCTTCCTGATATCCTCATCAGATTTAGTTTCCTCATCATCTTTTTCCAAAATCAAATTTCTTCTTAGTTTCTTCCTTGGATTTCTCGGCACAACCTTAGTCTGAACTAGTTTTCTCTTCCTTGATGCAGGGGTCTTCTTTTGTGGCTCGATAGCTGGAACAGTGGAAGCTTCCGTAGTTCTAGGCCTAAGTATTGGGGAGGGAGTGGGCTTAGATTTTTGTATTTGTTTCTTAATAGGCTTGACAATCGATGCCTTCTTGCCTTTCTTAATAACCATAGTCTCCTCCTCTTCACTCTCTTCTGACTCCTAGACTTGTCTTCTCCTAATCCTTGAGTCAATGCAAGAGGTGCATCTTTCTCTTCTCCTTCTCCTAGCATCTTTTCTAGGTTTTTCACTATCTTCTTTCTTTTCCTCTCCATTGTTGCAGATTTTAATCCCATGGTTACCTTTGATTTTGCTTCCTCATATGTCCCAAAAGACTTATCTTTTTTGTCAATTTCTTTAGCTAATAGGGCTTTTATTACTATTTTTGTTTCATCTATGTTAACTTCATAAGGTAATTGCCTTAGCCATGATACCCTTGGTTCAACAACTTGTGCATATGTGAAATTGGTATCAACTAGGAAACATATGTCATTATAATATTTCTCCACTAGTGATACTAGGATCCTACTTATTTTCCTCATTTTCTTCTTAAATTCCACAAAATAACTATCCATTACCTACTTCCCAAGGTGTGGGCACACCATTTTCTACATACCAAGGTGTACGCACCCCCTTATATTATGTTGAAGGCACACCATTATCTACATTCCAAGGTAGAGGCACAAAATTATATCATGTTGAAGGCACACCATTAGCTACATCCCAATGTGTAGGCACAACATCGTGTCATGTTGAAGGCACTCAAGATGGTATGCAATTCACACATAATATTTTTGATGCTCCTAGAATTGTTTATAGAAAGCCAAGATATTTGATTGATACTGATACTAACATTTTGCAAGCAATTCCTGACAAGATTCCCAAGTGTACTTGTCAAAGAAATGCTAATCATATTTGGAGATCATTTTTTGAGAATTTAAACATGATAGGAAGATGTCAACTATTTGTTGAAATGATAAGAAATCTGAAATTTAGGTCGATCATGAAGATTCTTGGGCTAAGAATGATAGATGAGTCAAGTGAAAAATCTATTGTAAAGAATCTAATTACTACATATGAGAGTGTGGGTTCTACATCATGCATGAAAGATAGTAATCTCACACGATGCGTACTTACATCAACAATAGTAAGCACTCAAATGAAAAAATATCGACTCATTAGAAAGACAAGAAAAGCATTGAAAATAAGTAGAAAGTCTCTAATGAGAGCCTTGGGAAGGTATCAAAGAGTGGAAGATCCAAATATTAATGAGTAATGGGCATTTTCCGATAGACTACACCAAAAAGATAAAGAAATTGTTGAAGCTTTGAAACCCTTGATTGAAGAATTTCATAAGAATAACACATGGGTATCTCCTAATCAAAGAGATGTTGTAAGAAGGAGGATTGGTAGTCAAATTCGTGTTCCACATCCAAAATTTTTTTTTGATTCAACTCAGACACAATTCTTTGCAAAATTTATACATATGTATCCTCAAATTAAAATTAGTCAGAGATATTTTGAAATGGGTAAACCTTTTTATGTGAAGATAAATCACACATGCACAACTTGTTATTGTAGGGTACATATTGAATTTTGTAACCATTTTTATGTTTATAAGAATATATGTGTAGATTTGCACTCTAACAATGTTTTGCAGGATTGTAACATAAATGTCCCACATAGATCATTAAGGGAATTAATATCTACCATTTTATGTGAAAGAGTGGATGGTCAACAATTTTACAAGTTCTCATGCTTTAATGGTACATGCATAGATTGTGGAGGTTTGTGACATTTGCCAATTTGTCAACATATGGAGAGTACACATGCAATTGGTAATAAAATAGTAGAATTTGGAAAATATAAGATCGTGACATACAATATAAAAGATGGAAAAGAGGCTAAAAGATGTGATTTAGTAATTAAAAATATTCTAGTGTATCAGTTCATGGACATTTTTTCATGAAAAAATTATGTATGAGTATGAAAGGCATACACATAGAGTGTGATGGCTGGATATGCAATTCAAGTTGTTCAAGGACGCATTCCCACATGATACCATTGTTTCAGTTGGGGAGTTTGCAGAGAACTACACACTACAACAACATAATGAGGTGAAAGTAAAGTATTACAACTCTCAACAGGTTGCTATATTTGTTCATATAGCATTCATGCATTCACTTGAAAGTATAGAGGAGAACAAGAAGATATTAAGGGAGTATCATTTTTATATCAATTATGATTTCTCACATTCTACAGATTTTGTACATGGTTGCTTTCAACTATTTTACAGTGATTTGGCTAACAGGGGAATTTTATATCATCGACATATCATATGGTCAGATAATTATGCACCACAATTCAAGAATTATTGGATGTTTTATTAGTTGTGAAGGATGCATAATATTACCGGAATTCAATATATGTGGAATTTCATAGAGGTTGGTCATGGAAAGGGAGAGCACGATGGTGTAGGTGCATGTATTAAATGAGCCTTAGCACTTGAAGAATTAAAGTACAAAGAGCAAGAAACAATGCTAGATGTGATATGTATTGTCCAGTGGTGTAATGATACAATGGGTCCAGGTAATGAAGGTGAGTCTACGGTTTGTAGATTGTTTTGGTTGATGGATGAAACTAACATTGCTCCATATGAGGATTGTTGTACACTGACAGGATCAAGTGAGCTACACTTTTTTAGAAGTTGTGATGCGGGTTCATGGAGTATCCACACATGACATATGACGTGCTTTTTTTCATCATGTGCTGATGAATATTGGGATGGGTGTGAGTCTAAGGATGGGTTGACAAATGGTATACACATATTTTGAGCCTTCTTGACTCCTATCGTCCCCATGAATCACTACAACTAATAGAAATGGAATCATCCATTGACTTTGAAGGCTTATTTGATCTAGTATAACTAGGTAAATTGTCCACCTACAAATAATCTCAAATTTAGTACTTTATTGTAAATATTTAGTAAATTCCTCATTATGTTTATATCATTACAGACCATATTTTTCTTGTTATTTCACCTTAAGACAATGAAGAAGGGACATATCACTCAATTATCAATGGTGAAGAATTAGAATACCCTATAAGAGAAGTGGTTGTAACTGGTACATGGCTTAGACAGTATGGTATGAAGAACCATAGGTTGTGGTTGTTGGAGGATTGGGAGACACATAGAAAGATTCTTCATTATTTGAACCTCGTCATTGCATCAAATGTCCACTTGATCAGATATGGGGGAAGACCACATAATAAAACTCTTTGGAAGGTTCGTGAGTTAGACCACGATGAAATATTTGAGACAATAAAGGGTAGGGCAGATCCAATTGGTACATTGGACTAAATAGAGATACAAATATTGTAATGTCAAGTCTATTTGAATACATGTGCATATAACATGTATATTTATATAGCACTGTAAATTGGGTGGACTATAATTGCTCATGCATTACCCTGTATGTATAATAGGAAGTTTGTAAGATTTAATGATAATGTTTCTCTTCTATTTTTGGGGGCAATACTAGAGGTTTTCTCTACTCAACTATTTCCTCCTGATGCTCCTATTGAGCTGAGTTGTAAAAATGTTTCTCATTATTAATAATTTTTTTTTTATGATGTTATGCCAATGACTTGCAGACACATAATACTTGGAAGGCCATGAAAGCACCTTAGGAGGACTATTCATGATGGTTTCACAAATAAATATATAGTGCACAAAGATGGAAACAAGTACAATGTCAAAGTTCCATTGCGTTCCTTAGTTGAAATGAGAAACATTGCGTATCTTTCAAACTGTCGGTCGTAGCATCAAATCGTCTGCGCCAACATCTCTAATTGGTTGGTTAAATACTTTTGACAATCTCGTTTGGCACACAGACTCACTTGAACACTGCTGACCACTTTGGACTGAAGTGTCCCTCAAGGTCCCTTTAGCATAAAATTAGTGATCTTTATAGGGTCATATCACATAGCTCGTGCGAGGTAACATCAAACCATTAGGTGCTACAAGACTGTGTTTTTGAGGCCTATAATAACCTATCTCAATTTTTCAGAGATTCAAATTCGTTTAAATTTGGCAACACAATCTTAGTTGATGTCAAAACTCACAGTGTTCCTTAGTTGAAATGAGAAACATTGCGTATCTTTCAAACTATCAGTCGTAGCATTGAACTGTCTATGCCAACAACTCTGATTGGTTGGGTAAACACTAGTGGAAACATTGTTTGGCACACAAACTCACTCGAATGTTACCGACCACTCCAGACCGAAGTGTCCGTCATGGTACACTCAACATGAAATCAATGATCTTATGATATCATATATCGGAGCTCATGTGAGCTATCATCTAACTGTTAGGTGCTACATGACTGTGTTGCTGAGGCCTACAATAACCTATCTTAGTTTTCAGAGATTCAAATTCGGTTAAATTTGGAAACACAATATCGATTGATGTCAAAACTCAAAGTGTTCCTCAGTTGAAATGAGAAACATTGCGTATCTTTCAAACTATTGGTCGTAGCATCATACCATCTATGCCAACAACTTTGATTGGCTAGGTAAACACTAGTGGAAACCTTGTTTGGGACATAGACTCATTCAAACGCTATCGATCACTCTAGATAGAAGTGTCCTGCAAGGTGCACTCAACATGAAATCGATGATCTTTACATGGTCATATCTCAGAGGTTGTGCGAGGTATCATCAAACCGTTAGGTGCTACAGGACCGTGTTGCTGAGGCCTAAAATAACCTATCTCATTTTTCAGAGATTAAAATTTATTTAAATTTGAAAACACAATCTCGGTTGATGTCAAAACTCAAAGTGTTCCTCAGTTGAAATGAGAAACATTTCTTATCTTTTAAACTGTTGGTCATAGCATCAAAGCGTTTGCGCCAACAGCTCCAATTGGTCGGGTAAATGCTAGTGGAAACCTCATTTGGCACATAGACTCACTCGAATGATGCCGACCACTTTGGATCAAAGTGTCACTCAAGGTGCACTCAACATAAAATTGGTGATTTTTATGCGATCATATCTCAGAGCTCGTGTGAGATATCATTGAACTGCCAGGTGCTACAAGACCATGTTGCCGAGGCCTACAATAACCTATCTCAGTTTTTAGAGATTCAAATTTTTTTAAATTTGGAAACACAATCTTGGTTGATGTCAAAATGGAAAGTGTTCCGCAGTTGAAATGAGCAACATTGTGTATCTTTCAAACTGTCAGTCGTAGCATCAAACTATCTATGCCAACAACTCTGATTGGCCAGTTAAATGCTAGTGGCAACGTCATTTGGCACATAGATTCACTTGAATGCTGCCGACCACTCTAGCCCGAAGTGTCCCTCAAGGTGCACTCAACATGAAATTGATGATTTTTATGGGGTCATATCTCAGAGCTCATGCAAGGTACCATCGAACTGTTAGGTGCTATAGGACCGTGTTGTTGAGGCCTACAATAACCTATATCAATTTTTAGAGATTCAAATTTGTTTAAATTTGGAAATACAATCTTAGTTGATGTCAAAACTCAAAGTGTTACTTAGTTGAAATGAGAAACATTACGTATCTTTCAAACCGTCGGTCATAGCATTGAACTGTTTATGTCAATAGCTTTGATTGGCTGGGTAAACACTAGTGGCAACCTATTTGGCACATAGACTCGCTCGAACATTGTCGACCACTCCAGACTGAATTGTCCCTCAAGGTGCACTCAACATGAAATCAGTGATCTTTACTGGGTCATATCTCAGATCTCATGCAAACTATCATCAAACCACCAAGTGCTACATGGCCGTATTGCCGAGGCCTACAATAACCTATCTCAATTTTCAGAGATTAAAATTCATTTAAATTTGGAAGCACAATCTTGGTTGATGTCAAAACTCAAAGTGTTCCTTAGTTGAAATGAGCAATATTGCGTATCTTTCAAACCGTTTGTCGTAGCATCGAATCATCTGCGCCAACAACTTTGATTGGCTAGGCAAACACTATTGGAAAACTCATTTGGCACATAGACTCGCTTGAACATTGTCGACCACTACGTCCTGAAATGTCCCACAAGGTGCATTCAACATGAAATCCATGTTTTTTACGGGGTCGTATCTTGGAGCTCATGTGAGCTATCATCGAACTGTCAGGTGCTACTGGACCGTGTTGCCGAGGCCTATAATAATCTATCTCATTTTTTAGAGATTCAAATTCATTTAAATTTGGAAATACAATCTCAGTTGATGTCAAAACTCGAAGTGTTCCTCAGTTGAAATGAGCAACATTGTTTATCTTTCAAACCATCTATGCCATCATTTTGAAGCACTTTAGATTCAAATACTAACCCTTTTGTGTGCATTAGTTGGATCCATCCACTTTCTATGTTTATTATGGCTGTCTAATGGGTCCAACACTTGTATATTATGTAATTGGCTCTTATTATGTAGGATTTTAATAAATATGCAGGGTAATTACCAAATTGCGCAAGTTGACAGGGTTAAAGGTGCATGAAGTAAGGGCCATGGGTGTAGAAGAAGGAGTTTGGGCTAAATGAGAAGGTGTTTTTCCTTTGGAACATGTTAGGACATGTTGAGGACATGGTGTAGGATCAAAGAGTGGATCCTAGAAGAGATTTTTAAGCCATTTGTGAGAAAGTCCTAGTTATAGGCTTGATTTAGTGAGGGTTTGTGAGTTGGGGTATGTGGAGAGGGTCCATGGCCTAAAGGATGTGAAAATCCTTGGTTTTACTTCATTTCAAGAGACTATAATAAATGGCAAGGTCAGGGGATACAACCATGATAGGGTTGCTTTGTGAAATGGGGCTATTAGGCTTAGACATGAAAATGGAGCAATAATTTTTTGAGGAGAAGTTCTTAAATAAGTGGGCTTGGTTTAAACATATGTTTAATAAATTGGAAAAGGGTATTAGATCCCTGATTATTTTGAGGAGTCATTTGAATTAATTTGGAGAAATATGCAAATTTCTCACTAGATAGGGCTATTAGGACAGACCTAAAGAGAGCAGTTTGGTTATGGGAAGATAACCATTGAAGATTATGAGTTTCAATATGGGATATGAGATGTTTCGAGTAAGTTGAGAACCTTTGAATATTTTGGGTTGGGTCTTAGATTTAATCCTTGGTTCAAGGAAAGATTAGAGTGTTGTTACAAAATAAAGGAGAAATTTGATATTCTCCTATGAATATTACAAATCCACCACTAGCCTCTGCATCAAAATAAAACATACATATTCTAATAAAGTTTAAATCATATAGTAACAATATACATCGATAAACATACAAGAATAACTATAGGGCATGGAAATTTTACAAAGCATAAGGCATCCACATAAACATAAATTAGTATACATGAATACACTTGACACATGAATTGCATACCTAAAACATAAACTATACATATTAGTAGGGCATGAAGCCAAATATATATGTCCAATAATGTCAAACATCAAATATATCCAATACAGTTAAACCGGCTTCCTCAAAGCCAAATGGATGTACAATGTGTCACTTATACAATATACAAAAAAAATATGTCCACTAATGCCATATAGGTATACAATATATATCCCTAATCTAGTCCTTTCCTGCCAAGGGAAGAAAACAAATCCTGAGTTGTCTTCGATCGTCGCATCGATGAGATGTAGTGGATGTTGTAACCTTTCGAGTTTGCTCACTAGTCCTCCTATCTAGACTCTTCTGCAGCTCGAGCTGATAAAAAAAATATAAGCATCAATAACTAATATACATCAAAATTGAACTATACAATGACATAAAATAGAATATTTGCTTACCGCTAGCAAATAGTCACTATATACATCCACCGAAGGTGGATGTTGAAGATCTAGAGTAATAAGTCCCTACAACAATGATCAAAATAATAATTAAATACATAGATGCATATCATTAAAAAATTCAATACAAACTATTAAAATAACAATTAAAATTAAGTGATCTCTTTCATATCTCATTCAGTGCTTCAAAACTAGCTACTGCTGCATCTACTCCACGATCCATAGTATCACGAATAGAAGGAATCTCTGATGTCAATAACTGAAAATGAAACAATAAAAGTATTATGTAGTTATCAAGATTACATATATTTTTTACAACCCTACTAATGAATAAATGGTACCTTTGTGAAGGTTCCACCACATCCTTCAGTGTGCAATGTTGATGTCAAAGCTCCAACATTAAACTAGTGCACATGTACATGGAAATTTATAAGACAACTATTCATATAAGAACATACTACTGACATGTTAATTGTAATGCATTATTACATATATTCCTGTGGACTCAATGATGATGTCACAAAGCCAGGTGAAGGAATGTGATCACCGCAATGACCACTTTGCCTCTAGATTTTGATCATAATTTGTCTAGTAATTTAGTTATTCATTCATTCATTAATTAAATATAATCAAGTAAATCAAATTAACATGAAAATAACTTGATACCTCAAGGAAAGTGGCATGAGGCCCTTCGATGTCTATTGTGAATGTCGATGGTCGACCAGTGATATAATGCACATGTACAATAAGTTATGGCACAATCATTCATATAATTACATAATAATTAAATATATTAATTTAAATTCTTTATTCGATACATACTTGTGGAGTTTAGGATGAAGTGTAGAAGGGGACTAGAGGATCATTGCCACTGCCAATGATACTCTTGCCTTGAATTTTGATCATAATCAATAGATACTAAATTAATTATTTATTCTTTTATAAATAAAGTATGATCAAATAAATTTAATGAACTTTCAAATATTTACCTATGTGTCAATGCTAAATGTCATATTTAGAAAATCATCAGTCATCATTCCATGATCCTCTTCCTCTCTCTTAGCAGTACCAAATGTGCACAAGGATGCACATGCCCGAAGAATATTCCCCCTCAAAGATTGACCATGGTGACTCTCAACTAAAGGAGTGACACACAGAATGAGAGTCTTTGTTAGAGAACTAATCATGCCTAGTGTGTCCACCTCACATGTTCCTTCACAATGGAAGGAATGCTAACATAATCCACCTGTGGCTTTCCAATAGGAACCCTAGGTGCGTTAGGGTCGCGATGTGCCCCTGCTCTATCAAATGATGACCCCCCTCCTCTACCCTAAGAATCTAGAAAGTTAAAATAATTTGGCACCTCCTTGAATACAAACTTGCAATAGAGTTTCCTCAAGAAATATATAGGAACCTCATGATTTTTACAGGGAGGGGAATCAAAGACCATCCACCATCTCTCCCAAAAGTTTTTTTTTATGTCTTCATTCAAGCACCAATGAATTGGGAACCTCTTTGCTGTAGTTCTAAGAGTATAAGTGTCCCCTAGATTTTTAAAAAGTTTGCAAATGTCATCTTTTGTGATTTTTTTTCTTTTTTATGTCCTCATATGATAATTTATTTGCATAATATTTTTGGATGTTGTTGGAATTGGTTACTAATGTTGTTTTCATTCGTGTTTTGTCACTGATGTCAACATATGTTTCTATGAAGAGGACATACTAGTTATTATAGTGTACAAATTATGTATAGTTGATTAAGAATGAGAGAACACATGTTTTTGTATAGGGAAGTGTTATGATCTTATATCTAAGATTGCATGTTGTAATATTTCATATTGGTTGAGTAACAAAAGATTTGGTGAAGACTAGTTTCTGGACTGTGATAGTGGAATTTGACAGAGTTAGTCTTTGTGTTTTGAGTGTATCTTACAAGCGATATAGATTCAGTGTATGCGAGCTTATGGGATGTCTGATAACATATTGAGGAATTTTCTTTGATCTTAGCAATTCGTGGGAAGCATGATGATGTTAGTTGTGGCATTTAATCTGGAGGAGACCTATTTGTGGCCGACTTTAGAGTTGGAGTGTGTATTATGGATAGAGAGCATGGATTACAGATGTTGGACCTTAATTGTTGAAGTGTAATATTTGTATACTTTTTATAGATACCATGTGTATCTTAGCAAGGGGTTTTGTAACTATTTGTATACTTGGAAAGTCTAATTGGCCGACTGGATCATTTATTGTAATAGGGTATATATGTAAGATCTTTTCTTTTGAAAAGACATGTAGTGTGTAAGAAATGTCAAAGAGGATTGTGGAAGCTGCGAGCTTGTATCTGTTAGATGTAGAGAAGATGATAGTTTATACTTCATTAGAACTGATCAAGAAAAGATAGTTTATATCAGACATTTCACAAGGATTGTGTATTTTAAATACACATGTGTTATGAATAGTGAGTTTTGGAGGTGGACATAACCTTCTTTGGGTACTGAGCCTACATTTCTTTGAATCCTAATAGGGTCTATCTTTTAACAGGGACTGTGTACTATAATGTTTTAATAAGCTCCTAACATGGCTAAATCTTTTAATAGGGATACTAGACTCTCAGTACATCATTTTTGGGTGCTAATTCCCATTGGAGTTTTACCTTTAATAGGGTTTCCTCGACAACAAAATATTGTGTTATTATGTTGGCATTTCCTGTGTTATCATTTGATTTGTGTAGCTGCTTGGCCAAACAATAGTATCAGAAACCTAGAGCAATGGACTACCTATTTCAGGATTGGACACCCCAAATGATTCCTAAATGCATTATTTGGTCTCATTTAATTATCGACCAAGGACATAAACTTGGAATGGTGTCTGCAAAGTATATGCTTCAAACCTCCTCTTCTAAGTCTATCTAAGGAATTCAAATGCTTATGCTTTAGGAAAACTATACTAAAACTGGTAAGAAAATGTATTCTAATCAAAGCAGGAAATTACAGTTAGGAACTACTCCAACTGACTGTGTTGCAGGAACAGGCTACTGATTCTGGTATTACTAGGTATAGGAACAATAGAGTTCTAAAACATATAAATGAACAGGAAAATGAACTCTATACTAACAAAGTGATTCACTCATCAAGTGGGCCCCCTTGAATGAGTGAATGAGAAGTACAATCAAGATGAAAGTTGCAAACTTGAACTGAACATTCTATTCATCCATAAAATGATTACACTTGATTGAAACAGTATGCAAAAGCTCTATTAAAAACTAGTTTGTTCGACTAACTCCAAAAGAGTCACAATAGTCGATTATTTAAAAGAAAGCAACAACTAACTCCTAAATCTACGATCACTTCATAATTGAAGATCGGTTACAACTCATAAAGTTTCATAACATAAACATTATTGACTATAAACATTCCTAGAATATAGCGCACACTAAATCTATGCATTGCATGCAATAGAAAGTATTGACTTGCTTGCAAAGATTCTGCAATCTACAGTTGGCTTTGATGACTCCCGTGCTAGTATGCTGGTCTTTGAATATCCATGGTCAACTCCTGCAAAACAATCAATGCGCACATATCCAAGCATATACATATATATCCACATCATCAATATTAGGAAAAGGTGTAAGTCTTAATTATCACTCTTGCAAATCCTATGGCTACAGGAGGTAACTACCCAAAACATAGCTTAGGAGAGAAAACATCCATTAACATGTATAACTATCATATTCACCATTCCTGTCCATGAATTTAAGCAGATATTATGTCTTTAGAGGTATCCACATTTCCAACTTATGTTCACACACACATTTATAACATATACATAGAAACCATAAGTTCATATGCTTAAAACCATAAATTCATGTCTATGTGCAATCAACTTGTTCTAGAAAGAGCATAAAAAGTAGTGAAAAAGATGGCTATTTAGGAGCCCATTAGTAGCTACTATTTAAAGTTTAAAGTTTAATACTCTTTCTCACAACTGATTCACCCCCCCGCCCCCTCTCAATTTAGTTGGTGGACATTCCTAAAAATTGTTATTAGAGCTACTGGTCCTTAGAAAGATAAACATCTTGAGGTGATCTTGGAGATAGCATTCTATAGGAAGGATAGTCCAAAATTTGATCTTAAAAACTTTGACAGTTGGACAAACAAGATGCGAACACATTTTCTATGTTTGGGTATTGACTATTGGATGATCACAAAGAATGAGGTAACCATGAAGGATGCAGATGAATTAGATAAAGCTACTGACAAAGAAAAGAAAACATTTTCATATAACATAGTCACAAGGGAAGCATTGATCAATGCACTCTCTAAATGAGAATTTACTAAGGTGAAAGATCTAGATTCAACACACAAAATTTAGGGAAGATTAGAAGCATTATATAAAGGACACAAGTTTAATAAGCAAGAAAAGTTACAAAACTAGAAAACAAGGATGGAGAATTTGAAAATGGAAGATGATGAAAATATTAGGGCTTATGTACAAAGAGTTATTGAGGTTGTGATTCGAATAAAAAATTTAAGAGGCACTTATGAAGAGGAAGAATTCATTGCAAAGATTCTTAGATCATTGACACATGTTTACAAGACCAAAGTTTAGGCTATAGAAGAGATTATACCTTTGACTACAAACTTTAGTAGAGAGAAATTGATTGCAAAGCTAACTACCTTTGAGGCTACAGAGATGGGAGATTTTTTACCTAGAGTTGAAACAAAATTTAGGGCATCTACACACAAAAATAAACTATATGTAATTGAGAGCACCAACATTGGTAATAGAAAAGAAGAGCTTGTTGAGTATGTTGATGAATGGGAATAGATACAGGAAGAAGAAAGAAACCTAGATGAAATTGTTGCCTTGATCACTAGAAGAGAAAAGAGAGGTAAGGGTAAGTTTGAAGGAAAGTTACCTTTGAAATATTTTTCATGCAATAAGATAGGTCACTTTTCATCTAGATGTCCTATGAGAGTTCCTAAGCATAAATCTAAAATTTACAAACCTAAGTATTCAAAAGAAAAAGAATGTTATTATACTAGTGAAGGTGTTTCTGATGATGATTTTGATAATGAGGAGATTGGATTTATTGCTACCAAAGATGAAAAACCATTACATGAGAAAAGAGCTTTAGTGTCACATGTTGATAAGAGATCTGAATGGGTTATAGATGGTGGTTGCTTACATAATATAATTGGAGATAAAAATAAGTTTGTTAAACTAAATAAATATGATGGTGGTGTTGTGAGATTTGGAGACAATGTTCCTAATCTTATCATTGGAGTAGGATCTATTTCTTTGGATGGAAAGACTAATAATGACAATGTACTACTTGTTGATGGACTTAAGCATAACTTGTTGAGTGTTGAATAGCTGATGGACAAGGGTTATCAATTGAAATTCATTGATGTGAAATGTTTTATTAGAAGTAAGACATGAAACTTGATTGCAACTGGTACTTAATCTAGAGGTAATGTATTTGAGTTAAATACATCTAAAGCTTCTTGTTTTGTTGTAAAGGTAGATGACAGTTGGTTATGGCACATAAGGTTTTTTCATGTTAATTTTGATAATATTGTGAAGGAAAGCTTGGCCAATGCAGTGAGAGACCTACCTAAAATTGTAAAACCATCTAACACTATGTGTAGAGAGTGTGTTATGGGAAAGCAGACTAGAAGCAGTTATAAAAGAAAATCATATTCAGCAAAAGGAAAGTAGGATCTTCTACATACAAACCTATGTGGACCTACAAGGAAAAGATCATACTATGGTGAAAGGTACTTTATACTTTTTGTTGATGACTTTTCTAGAATGATGTGGATTACTTACTTGAGAGAGAAATCAGAAGCATTTGACAAATTCAAGTTATTCAAAGCAAAAGTAGAGAATGAATCAAGCTTAAAGATAGAATGTTTGAGATCAGATAGAGGTGGAGAGTTTACTTTGGATCTATTCAATTCATATTGTGAAGAGCATAGAATACACATACAGACATCTATTCCTAGGACTCCATAGCAAAATGGGATAGCAGAGCAAAGAAATAAAATAATATTGATGTCGCTAGGATAATGTTTCTAGAAGGAAATGTATCTCATGTACATTGGAGAGAATCTGTTCGGACAACTGTATACACATTGAACATAATTCAAATCAAAGAAGGTACAAGTAAGAATCCTTGTGAATTGTGGTTTAATCATACTCCTACTATAAAATATTTCATAATATTTGGAAGTAAATGATATATCAAAAGAGATGATGAAATAGGGAAATTTGATGCTAGGAGTGATGAAGGAATTTTTCTTGGTTATTCTATTAAAATCAAGGCAAATGTTTTAACCTAATATTGAGAAAGATGATTGAAAGTAATAATGTGAAGATAGATGAAAAGTTTTAGATACAAGAGAGAATGTGTGATTGTTATTAGAATACATAAATCAAGGAAATTGCTACTACAGAAGAAGAAGAACATGTTGAGATTGACTATGAGAATGAGATTTGTGATGATGACACAAATGAATTTACTGAGACTCCTAAGAATCTGAGGTATGTTAAGAAAAACCATCCTAAAAATTAAATTATTGGTAATGCAAGTCAAGGAATAATGACTAGATCACAGATAAGGGAAGAAATTTGTTTGATTTCTCAAGTTGAACCAAAGACTACTGATGAAGCTTGTAAAGATGAATCTTGGATCAAAGCTATGCAGGATGAGTTAGATCCGATAAAGAAAAATAACACTTGGGAATTGGTTCCTAGACCTAAAGACAAAAATGTAATAGGAACTAAGTGGGTTTTGAGAAACAAAATGAATGAAGAAGGAATTGTTGTAAGAAACAAAGCAAGACTAGTTTGCAAAGGCTATTCACAACAAGAATGCATAGATTTTGAAGAGACATTTTATCTTGTTGCTAGGATGGAAGCTGTAAGACTATTTCTAGCTTATGTTGCACATAAAGACTTTAAGGTATATCAAATGGATGCAAAATCTACATTTCTGAATGGGGATATTGAAGATGAGGTATACATAGAACAACTTGATGGATTTCCTCTGACAGAAGATGAAGACACATTTTTCAAGTTGAAGAAGGAACTGTATAGACTAAAGCAAGCACCAAGGACTTGCTATGCAAGGTCAGACAAGTACTTACTTTGTCTTGGATTCAAAAAAGGTAATACTGACAATAATTTGTACTTAAGAACTAATCAAGATGGAATTTTGATAATAGAAGTTTTTGTTGATGATATGTGTAAGAAGTTTTCTAAAGAAATGGAGAATGAATTTGAGATGTCCATGATTGGTGAGATGAAATTATTTCTTGGACTGCAATTAAATCAAAGCAAAAATGACATTTTTATTTCTGAGACTAAGTATCTTAAAGAAATGTTGAATTTTTTTGAATTGGAAGACTGTAAACTTGTTGGTACACCCATAGTGACTGACTATAAAGTAACAAATACTGATGAGACCAAGATTTTTTTCAGACCAAGTATAGATCAGTGATTGGAAAATTACAATAACTGACTCACTCCCTACCAGATATTGCTAATGTTGTTGGAATTGTGGCTAGATATCAGATAGATCCCAAAGAGACACACCTGGCTATTGTGAAAAGGGTATTTAGATACCTGAAAAGAACACTAGAATATGGCTTATGGTATGGTAAAAATGATGACTTTGAACTACATGCTTATACTGATGTTGATTGGGCAGGAAATATTGATGACAAAAAGAGTACGAGTGGAGGTGCATTTTTCCTTGGGAAAAGGTTAGTTTCATAGTGAAGTAAAAAGAAGGATTGTATAGCTCAATCTACTGCTGAATCTGAGTATGTTGATGCTGCTATTAATTGCACTCAGATTGTTTAGATGAAACAAATGCTAAAAGATATTGGAATAAATTTTGTTGAACCTATGGTTATCTATTGTGATAACACCAGTACAGTGAATATGTCAAATAATTCTATGATGCATTCTAAAACTAAGCATATTTCTATTAAGTATCACTTTTTGAGAGACACGGTAGCAAAGAAATAAATAAGGTTGAAATACATTAGCACAAAGGAACAGATAGCAAACATCTTTACAAAGTCATTGCCAAAAGATGCCTTTGAGTATCTTAGAGGTATGCTTGGGGTGAAAGCCCCTTCTAGTGAGAATTAAATGATGAAAGGATGCATCAATCTAGAGGTCTTTAGAGCTCAATCATTTTCTAGACTTGATGTATGGATCTACTCCTCAGGGGGAGTGATTGTTGGAACCTTACATAATATATTTGGGTGATTCAACACCTGGTTGATGAAGACTAAATAGAAGACATCTAATGATTTATGACACCCTTTTCCATTGTTGTCAAAGGGGAAGACATACTATGAGAAAATACTTACTGTATGGGGAAGAGTTCACTGTTTGGGAAGAGATTATGTTGAGGATATTGAGAAAGTTGTATTGAGAGAGTACTTTTGGTTGATGGATTTTCCCATATGTTGCCATCAATCCCAAAGGGGGAGATTGTTTAATGTTGTTAGAATTGGTTACTAATGATGTTGTCATTTTTTTTTTGTCACTGATGTCAACATATATTTCTATGAAGAGAACAAACTGGTTATTACAATGTACAGATATTGTACAGTTGATTCAGAATGAGCGAACACAGGTTTGTGTATAGGGAGGTGTTATGATCTTATATCTAAGATGACATGTTGTAATATTTCATATTGGTTGAGTAACATAAGATTTGGTGAAGATTGGTTTCTGGACTATGATAGTGGAATTTGACAGAGTTAGTCTATGTGTTTTGAGTGTATCTTACAAGTGATATGGATTCAGTGTATGCGAGCTTAAGGGATGTCATAAAACATATTGAGGAATTTTTTTGATCTTAGAAAGTCATGGGAAGCATGATGATGTCAACTATGGCATGTGTTCTAGAGGAGACCTATTTGGGGCCGACTTCATAGTTGTAGCATGTATTATGGATAGCGAGCATGGATTACAGATGTTGGACCTTAATTATTTGAAGTGTAATTATTGTCTACTTGTTATAGATATCATGTGTATCTTAGCAAGGGGTTACATAATTATTTGTATATTAGGAAAGCCTAATTGGCCGACCTGATCATTTATTATAATAGGGTATATATGTAAGAACTTTTCTTTTGAAAAGACAGGTAGTGTGTAAGAAATGTAAAAGAGGATTGTGGAAGCTATGAGATTGTATCTATTGGATGTATAGTAGAGGATAGTTAATACTTCATTGGAAATGATCAAGTAAAGATAGTTTCTATCAGACAGTTCACAAGGATTGTGTATTTTATATACACTTGTGTTGCGAATAGTGAGTTCTAGAGGTGAACATAACCTTCTTTGGGCAGTGAGCCTACATTTCTTTGACTCCTAACAGGGTCTGTCCTTTAATAGGGACTATGTGTAGTATAATATTTTAATAAGCTCCTAACAGGGCTAGATATTTTAACAAGGATAATATACTCTCAGTACATCATCTATGGGTGCTAATTCCCACTGGGGTTTTACCTTTAACAGTGTTTCCTCGATAACAAAATATTGTGTTATTATGTTGGCATTCACTGTGTTATCATTTGATTTGTGTACCTAATATTTAAAGTTTAAATTTTAATAATTTGTCTCACAACTGATTCACCCCCCCCCCTCTCAGTTGTGTTGGTGGACTATTATTCCTAACAAATATTATTTTTGTTCTTCTCTTTTATCATGCCATAAATTAAGTTGCCCACTAACTAAGCCTACATGGGTCAACATTGATTCCATTTATTTTGCAATTCTTTCCCTTCCAAGATTTTTAGCAATAGAATCTTTAACCTCCTAATTAAAGATTCTAATTCTATTTTCCCTCTTTCAATTTGGTTGATCAAATTTTTCGTATGTTCCAGGAGGAGGTTTCTTGATTGGTGGAGGTGGTTGAGGTTCATTTTCTTGGTTATTTTCTTCATTCATTTGTTCATTAGGAGAAGATGGAAGGTTTGGTTGATGATTTTATCTAGGGAGATCATTTCTTCTTGGCAATTAATATAAAATCAATTTAAAAATCCTAATTACACTTAAAATCTAAGAAAATAAATTTTGACAAAATAAATTTCTTCAAAATTGAAATTTTAATACAAATAAGAGGCAGAGGCTGTAAAAACACTTACCTCTTCTTCTGGTTCAAACTTGACGACGTGGAGCCATTCTTTATCTAATTTTTTGAATGAAACAAGAAGAATGCCTTTACATACATGTTATGGGAAGCTCTCTTTGACTGCAAACGTGAGTTTATGGGAGAATAATGAGGCTTTGAAAGGAAAACAAGACAATATATATTTTACATAGCGTTTGTGTGTTATAGTGCGCACGCACTATGTTTTGAATTGCCCAAGCCATAATGCATGCGCTTTGTGTTTTGAATTGCCTATTTGTCAAAACTTTGACAGATGTGTCTGTTGGTGTTTTTGTGTTGGAAATGGTGATAGAAGTGATAACCGTCAGTATTTTGACATCATTTCCCATCAGAATAGGCCACATAAATAGGAATTTTACCATGGGACACAATAACCCAAAATGGTTCTTATGATGTTTCTTCGGTTGGAAAGGCAACAGATATGTAGTAGATGTCCGACAGGAGAACCTGTCAGATGTATAGCAGTCCCGTCACACAAATCTGTCAGATTGGGGTTTCATCTGATGGTTTACCTATCGGATATCTGATGATATGTAATAGACTACCAACACGAGAATCCATCAAACGTATAGCGCTTCTTTCATAATAACTTTACTACCTGTCGAGAAAGCGACATATGAGCATAGTAAAGATAACAAGGCTCAAGAGACCATCATAGTTGGTCTCCATCTTTGGTCCATATACTGACAAAACATTTTACATTTTTTTATCTCATCAAATGAGGGGATTTGAAATAATTTAATAGAATATTTTCATGATAACGTATATTATTTAAGTTGACGTTGCACAAATTTATCAACTCCGTGCACTTGTATACTACAAGCACAACCATAAAGAAGCATCTCCTCCCATGGCCTACATTACTCAAGCCACGGGAGGGGATGCTTCTTTATGGCTGCACTCGATGTATACAAGTGCACGAAGTAGATAAATTTGTTCACCGTCAAACTAAAATAATATACGTTATACATGAAAATATCATGCATTAAATTATTTCAAATCACCGTATTTGATGAGCTAACAAAATGTAAAATGTTTTTTTAGTATATGGACCAAAGATGGAGACCAACTATGATGGTCTCTTGAGCTCTTTTATCTTTAGTCCTAGCTACTGGGTAAGGGCTGGAAGACTTATACCTATTGATCGTTGAGAATAATCACCAACTTTCCTTTATGTACATTGCACAGTATCCAATATAAGAGAAGGCAGAAAATATGAATGGATAAAAGAAATGAAAGATACAATAAAATTATCTTGTTGTTTACCTTCTCATAATTGATCCCAGTCTCGCAAAAGTAATTTTATACGATCACTATCACATTTCATGCATGGATGAGAAACAATATCCAAAGTTTCTAGATTCTAAGAAGAGGTATGAGTGGAGGCCAAAAAAGGGATATTTGTGAAGGTTTTATAGACGTAGTACTGAATCATCATCTCTACAATGGTACTCAATCTGGAAACCTTCTCTAGCAAATCTCCACATCTTGAAAATATCCACAAAAATCCCTTTTGTCCTCCACTACATATACATCTTCTTAGTATCTAAAAGCTCTCCATCATTGATTCTCGTCATTTTTCAGCATCTCCGTGGACCGTAAATTATTGAGCTTCTCTTTGTTTTGAGAATAGTTTAACATTCTCTACTTAACAGGGCCAACCATGTGAAGGTGGAAGCTCATCTAGCCCCTCCCAGGAGCCTCTTATGACCCTTTACGACATTTTAAGACCTTTAAGATGTGTATTCTTAGGGATTGTAAAGGGTCATAAGGGGTCCTGGGACACAACAGCTAAGAAACATAAATGTAGGCATCATGGTCACAAGTTTTTGGAGACAACATAATTGAGTGGTATACCCAGGTGATGCAAAGAAACCACTACTCGTTTGGAACTGGAGGAGTAGTAGTTGCTTTGCATCATCTGGGTATACAACTCAATTATGTTGTCTCCAAAAAATTGTGACCACGATGCCTACATTTATGTTTCTCATCTGTTGTGATATCTACATTTATGTTTCTCAGCTATCGTGTTTATGTGCATGTTTTTTATGTGTTTGGGAAGACATATTTGTAGGCTGAGCCTGGATCCTACGACAATTAGCTTCATAACAATGAAGTAGATGACATATGAGCAATTAGCTTCCCAAGAAAAATCTCATAAATGAACTATGTGTACCCCAATTCTTGTGGCCTCAGTGCGTACCAAAAGGATATATTTGAAACAACAAGGGTAAGGCTTAAAGATCTGTCTAGTGATGCAAAATTAACTTCTTTAAGCCTTACCCTTGTTCAAATATATCCTTTGGGTACACGCAGAGGGAATAGGAATTGGGGTACACACAGTTCATTTACGAGATTTTTCTTGGGAAGCTAATTGCTCAGCTCTCATCTGCTTCATTTATTATCAAGCTAATTGTCGAAGGATCCAAGCCCAGGCAAGAAATATGTCTTCCCATTTTGTTTAAGCCATATTCCTTATTCTTGTCAAACTTCCTTGGTATGGTAGGCGTGCTCTTTGTAGTGCTCTTCTTCAATCTATGTTCGATGATAAGCATCTTATTCTTCTTCCTAATTTTAGCCAGATCTTCCTTTTCATTAGGATTCAACTCCACTTTCCCCATCTCATCATCCTCGTCACCCTCAGTTGCCATCCTAAGCCCTTCTTCCCTCTCTAGTTCTTCAAGCTTCTGCAAGATATTTGGATCAATAAAGTATTCTACATTGTGTCCATCCATGATCTCAAGAATATCATCTTCTTTCCACTCTTCATTTGCCAAAATATACCGCTTCTTCAAGCTTGTAGAGTAGTGCACAATACTATAACCACAGGACCCCGAAACATCAAGGAAAAATAAAACAACAGCCTTCAAATGAGCCAAGGCAATAATACTGAGCATCTTGATGGTGTTCTTTTCCTCCAAGGGGTGGTCCAATATACCAGGGGTATCAATAACCTTATACCTCAAGTACTTATAATTAGTATGCCCAACAAACAAATACTTAGTAGTAAAAGCATAGGGTTGCACATCCACATCCACCCTAGTAATCTTATTAATAAAAGAACTCTTGCCAACATTAGGGTACCCACAGATCAAAATAGTCCTAGTATTTCAACATATGGAGATTGAACCAAGTTGGGTTATTACATTTCCTTCTCACTTTGTATTGACTGAAGTTAAGTCTGATACATTTTTTAATTGGAAGTTTGTGATATTAAATTTTTATCATGGTTATTTGAGTAAACCTTTATGAATGACCTGAATACAATGCTCTCTTGTTTAAACAAAACCATTCATATAAAAAATACAAGACATTGCAAATTGACTTTGGAAAACAACTTCAGTCAAAGTGTTTAGAAAACTCATTCAGATCACCCTTAGGATATTACAAGGTATAAATCCAATTGGTGTCTCTTTGGTTGGTTACAATGTTTTCCTATCATTCATGGTGGAAGATGTGAAGGATAATTTTGTAACTTCATGCAATATGCAAGGTACCACAGTCCATGGAGATATTATTGTTAAAAACTTAAGCATGATTCTAATTTTCTGAGTTTGACCAATAGTTCTTTGTCATCACATGTGCCTTGTAGTGAGGACATTCATGAGAGGTTTGATGAGTATTCAGATTGATCAAAGATTGATTTTGAATCAGAAATTGGTGAAGAACATGAAGTTGATATGGATAGGGCTTCATTTGACACACCAACTCCTCTTCTCAATTGATAAGACTATGAGGAAAATCTAAATTTAGTGGTGTGTGGTGAATTTGAAGATGGAAGGAAAGAAAAGTCCCAAGTTTTGAATTTGGATAGTAGAGGCTCCTTTCCTCATTCTCACAAGTCTGCAAATTTTTCACATGGATTAATCAGTAAAGAAGAGGCATCTAGCATTGACATTCAAGATATAAAGGTTGGGCCTGACCATTGCACAAAAAAGGTGCTTGTACCCATTTAAAATTTGTCACTAGGGTATGACCATAATTATGAGTTCATAATAGTGACATAACTCCACTACCTCAAGATATGGCAGCCTTTGGTCAAGAAGAGAACAATGATTTACATCCTATATTTGAGGGTACACATGGTGCAAGCATGGGACATGATGGGAATGATACACCTCATCATAATTAATAAAAGAACTCTTGCCAACATTAGGGTACCCACAGATCAAAATAGTCCTGGTATTTGGGTCAATAGATGACAACCTTTCCATATGCTGCCTCACCTGTTTGAGGTAAGCAAAACTCGGTCTAATTCTCTTAACAATGGTACACATCCATCCAAGTGCAGTAACCTTCAAATATTTGCAACAGTAAAGAGAATACCCATATTTTATCAGCCTAACATAGTCTTTGGCCACTTTGGCAATGAGAACCTCAAAATAGAGAAAAGAAACTTAGTAAAACCAGTCTATGCCACTATTTGTGAGGGTACAGTCATGATAGGTGCCTCTCAAACCTCTCCAAACATGTAAGATTGTCTTTAAATACTTTATTGATCTCTTCTAAACATTAACCAAATCAAACCTACATTTGAATCCACACACAATAACCCAAAATGAAGGGTTTTGTATCCTTTAATGAATCTCAGTCACTGGTAACACATGGAAAGTCAAATCACTAGTCTCCAAAGCATTCAATAAGTGAATATGAATGTTTGAAAACTACTCCCAGCAATTCTTAAACATACTTTATCTGATATGATGAATTGTTAAACAATTAAGGTTGGAGTAGACATAGTTATCGCACAATTTTTTGTGTGGTACAAGGAAGATTTGGCTAGGTCAAATATTCCTTCATGCTAGAAGTCTATAGAATTAGACCTTTATTAATAATTCATCATATTAGATAAAGTATGTTTAAGAATTGTTGGGACTGGTCCTTTGGCGTGTATTAAACAAAATAGAATTTTTAGCATATTATTACCATTCTATTTCTTTGTTGTAAGCATGCCATTGGTTCAGTTTTAATCTACTAGTGTCGTGCCCTAGCCCATGCTTTATCTCCATTATTTGATGTTTTGATTACGTAAAAATAGGTTTTGAAAGGACCCAAAACCTTGTAAAATAGGAGAATAGAATAGGCAATTAAGCACCAGTAGTACAAGTGCAATAGCACCAAAAAACACCACACAAACTAGTCTTTAAACAAAAAGAACAGCCAAAAGACAAAGGACAACAAAAGGAAAGCAAGACAGCAAGATGCTGTCTAAACACATTTCATCAATTCTACTGCCTGATCAACAAGAATCTGCATGTTTTCTATAGACAACTTCAAATCATCCATGTCCTTCTTATTGCCATCCTCCATCTTCTTGAACCTGGACCTCGTACGCCTGCTAGGGCCCTGATCATCTTTAGTGTCCGTAACCTCATGGTGTCCTTTACCATTATCGAGCTTGTCGACTAGGATCTTCACATTCTCATTTGATGCTTTTAGGATAGCATAGCTCTGCTCAGCAATATTCCCCATGGTCTTCTCTAGCTTGTCAATTCTCTTTTCCATAATTTCTATTTTCCTTGTCATACCGTTACTATTTTCAAATTTGACCTCCATGGCAGTAATTCTATCATTGAAAACAACAAGACCCTCAGCCCTGGCCACAGTATCAGTGAGCTCATCAATTATCTGGCCCATCATTTTCTCCCCTAGGTGCATCCTTTTAAGAACCTCCATCTCTTTTTGCAACTGGTGAATATGGGTCTTCATCATAGTGATGTCATTCTTAATAATACCGAGGGTAGTCAGAAAAGCCAAACATCCCAGATTTTCAAAATCCATACTCCCTCCCTCTGTATTCTTAGAACCCTTATTCCCTTCCTCCATTTTCTCCTTAGAGCTCTCCACATTCTCCTTCTCCATGTTAACCTTATCCTTCTCATACCCATCTTTCCCAATGTTATTCACAGCCTGAGTGACCTCATGCAAGATATTGGTGCTTGTGCTCAAGAATATCGATTCACTATTTTGAAATGTTGACTATGGTTATCAAATGGAAAAAACAAAAAAAAAAAATTTAACATGAATTTTTTTTTACAAAACTGAACCAATGACATGTTTACAACAAAGAAATAGAATGATAATAATATGCTGAAAATTTTATTCTATTTAATACATGCCAAAGGACCAGTTGTATGAGTGAATTGTATTTAATACACGCCAAAGGACTGGTTGTATGAAATTGTCAATCACATAGCATTTCACTATTGTATGAGTGGATTGTGCAAGAACAGTTAACATTAAACAAGGAGCAAACTCCTCAACACATCTTGGAAACCATTGAATTAAATAATAAATGAAACCTAACACCAACACTATTCCTTCCATTCACTTCTACCAAGAATAAAGCATTTAATCCATTCAACATTACATATAATCATTAAACAGTTACATTTCCTATTCTTGACTGTGTAGAGGAACAATCACAACCAAAATGATCAAAAGTACTTTCACCCTTACACAAGCTATTACAAACTTCAAGTAAAATGAGAAATATGATATATGAAATCATTCATATTCATAATAACCATTCAAAGGATCATTTTTTCAATGAACCCTCTGACTGTACCCTTGCGGCAGAGAAAGGAAACCTCAAAATAGAGAAAGGAAACTTAGTAAAATCAGTCATGATAAGTGCCTCTCAAACCTCTCCAAACATGTAAGAATGTCTTTAAATACTTTATTGATCTCTTCTAAACATTAACCAAATCAAACCTACATTTGAATCCACACACAATAACCCAAAATGAAGGGTTTTCTATCCTTTAATGAATCTCAGTCACTGGTAAGGCATGGACAGTCAAACCAGTAGTCTCCAAAGCATTCAATAAGTGAATATGAATGTTTGAAAACTTTCCTCTCAACTTCCCCAACCACTCCTAATTAGTTAGAGGGATTAGTTGAGTGTTTAGACACTAAAAATTCTTAAACATACTTTATCTGATATGATGAATTGTTAATAAAGGTCTAATATACAATGGTCATGCCAATAATATCAACAAACGTGAATCCAAACATTTCAAAATAGTGAATCAATATCCTTGAGCACAAGCACCAATAACATCAAATAATGGAGATAAAGCATAGGCTAGGACATGACACCAGTAGAATGTGGTCATTTCAGTGAGCATTCATGATCAAATAAAATGCAATGCATTTGAAATTTGTGGTCGAATATGACGCCAGAGGCTTTTCCCATCAAAGATACCAGTCAAAGATGAAGAAATCACATACCTTCTCTCCCGCTCAGCTTTCACGAAGGGAGATTTGATAGCCAAATCTTCCTTGTACCACATGAAGAACATACCATTGGTTTAGTTTAGCATGTTATTATCATATCAGATGAAGTATGTTTAAGAATTGTTGGTAAGGATAGGAATAGTGGAGATTCTAGAAATATCCCTCTAACTGATTAGGAGTGGTTGGGGAAGTTGAGAGGAAAGTTTTCAAACATTCATATTCACTTACTGAATACTTTGGAGACTACTGGTGTGACTGAGATTCATTAAAGGATACAAAACCCTTCATTAAATGGGTTATTGTGTGTGGATTCATCCGCTTTAGCCAGGAAGATCAAGAAGATGGAGCAAGAGGACATTATGTTAGAAGAAGTATTTAAAGATATTTACATGTCCCCTATCCATGAAATCGAGACTATAGGTGATGAAGATCATGTTGAGGATGAGCGGGGTCTTAATACGAGAGGGGCATATGATGAATTTTTCTTGAGAGATGGGGAAGGAATTTTGGAAAATAGAACAATCAAGAAAAATAAATCTAAGTCCAAAAAGATAAATACGGGAGGAAAGAGGGTGAGAGGGAGAATAGAAAAGACCAAAGAAAGTTAAGATCTGGGAGAGACTTGTTCTCTCTTAGAAAGAAATGAAGCTCATCACATGGAATTTTAGGGGTTGCAATGCCCCTAACTAGAGAATGTTGGAAACTGCAATTGAAACAATTGTTGTATTGTCATTGATGTCAAACCTTAATTGGTAAGACTGTTGCTACTTAGGAAAGTACTATATCTATTTGAGTGTTGCTAAGGGGCTAAGCAATGTTGGTAACAATAGAACCTAAGGAAAGGTTGAGTTATCTTGATACTACAAAGTGTACTTGACTATGTTGCACAATGATGAGATAATGTGTTGTTTATCTTAGTAAGACTAAAGACTAAATTGGTAGGCTTAACCGAGCAAAGAATCAAAAAATCATGTTTAAGCCGAGCTATGTTAGTGCCGACTGAGTTAGTATATGCTGAGAAAAATTATAGTGTTGACTGAGCATCAGTAAATTGCTGAGGAAGATAGTGTAAGCCGAGGAAATAGTTTTAGTAATGACCAAGCTTTCTACATGAAGACTGAGTAGTTGATCATAGTATTGACCAAGCATCAGCAATTTTATATTTGAAGAGAATTTAATTTTGGAGCCGACATTGTTGAATTCTTGGATTATGTAAAATGTGTTGACTTTATTTATTGATTGTTTAAAAGCATTAAATGCACCGTAAAATGTTTTATTGTAAATCTTTAAGAGATTTGAGATGATTCTAGAAAAGGAGCTGAAGAACACGAAGCAGGTAGATTTAATGAATCTGACCTAACCCTAAAATCTACGAATGAGATTGAGCAGTAAAAGATGAGAAAGAATAAAGGGAACCTGAGCATTTGGATATGCAAGTGCATGGGTGAATAGAGAATGTTGGAAGAGTAAAGTTTTATTGACTAAATAAGCAGAAAAGGCTGAAGGAGAATTGTGGTGGTTACTTGAAGAAAAGTTCCGAGTAGATTAGAGATGGAGATGGCAAAGTTTTAAAGTTAGTAAACCAGCATTAGTGTATAGAATCAGATTTGATATTTGCAAAGTGAGTTGTATATTTTTTAGATAAACATAGCTGCTACTTTCTAACCATTATAACAGTCAAAATCCTTTTAATAGAGGTTGACCTAACAATCATATGTTAAATCCTTTGAACAAGGTTGCATTCTAATGGAGTGTATGTAAGTCCTATGACTAGGCTCACTTTTAACAGGGTGATTGAAATCCTTTAACCAAGTCACACCTGACAGTATGTATTGTAACCTTTGACCAGGTTGGTTTTTTACTGAGCTCACTTCAGAAGAGTGAAAATAATAGTAGCATGTTATAAAGTGGTTTTTCCCAAATTGGGTTTCCACTATAAATCCTAGTGTTGATACTTGTGTGAATGTTTTTGGTTTGAACATTACTATGTTTTACAAGTTAAGTTATAGCTAGTTAGTGGACTGCATTGTTGTATGTTTCTATTGTTGAATGTTTTGGTTTTGGATCTGATTTAAGGAAAAGTTTTTTAGATTGTTTTATACATCAGGACCTAAGAACAACTAATTCACCCCCCCTCTCTATTGTTCTAAATCATATTAACAATTAGTATCAGAGCTTTGCTGCTTATCATTAGTGTTTACAGAAATCAAGTTTAAAGGGGCTTGAAGCAAATGATCAGGATGTATAAGAAGGAGGTACCGAAGCTGAACAAGGAAAACTTCCCTGCATGGCAAAGCTTGATGAAGCTGCATCTGGTTGGTATTGGTGACTCTACAAAGTACTACATTGAAAATGCCTATGTCTATCCTGTCGCACCTTTGACTGCCGAAGAAATGAGAGCTAAGTAAGAACATAATCAGGCAATGCTAGAAATTGCATCTGCCCTAAGCTATCCAGAATTTGAGGACATCAAGGATTGCACAACTGCAAAGGATATGTGGGACACTCTTGCAAGGATCTATGGTGGTGACCTAAATGTGCTGAAAGCAAAGGCTGAGAGTCTTAGAGGTAAGTTTGATGAAATGAGAATGCAAGAAGGTGAAAACATTTCACAATATTGTGGTAGAATAAAATAAGTTGTGAATGCTATTAGAGGAGCAAATGGGGCTATTGATGATGAAACTATAATTGGGAAAGTACTAAGAACCCTGTGTGCTATTTATGCTATTAAGATCTCAATTATTTAGGAATCTAGATGTAAGTCTACTAATGTGCTTAATTTGGAAAGTTTGGTCAGTAAGATGATTGCTTTTGAACTCTCTAACTATGATAATTTCACTGTTGAAAGCATTGGAAATGTTGAATCTGCTTTCAAGTCATAGCTAGTTCTCAACAAGCCAAAGAAAGAAAAAGAAAGATGCATTAGTGAAAGTGAAAGTGAAAGTGATAGTGAAAGTGAAGGTGACAGTGACACTTTTGATGAAGATCTAGAAGATCTAGAAGCTCTTATGGCTAGAAGATTGAGAAGGGGAAAAGGAAAGTATAAAGGTAAACTCCCTATTATATGTTTTGCATGTAATAAAGTTGGTCATATAGCTGCTAGATGTCTTGAAAGGAAGGATAAAGATGATGAAAGGAAAAGCAAACACAAAGATAGAAAAATTGACAGAAGCTACTAATGGAACAAAAATTACAAAGGAAAAGGTAAGAAATCTTGTTACATTATTGAAAAAGAAACTGACACTGATAGTGATGATTTTGAAATTGAAGTAGTCTATGTTGCTATGAAAGATGAATCTGATAAGGATGAGAAAATTGCATTGATATCCTATGTGAACAAGAATGATAAATGGATTATTGACAGTGGTTGTTCACATCACATGACTGGTGACAAAAATAAGTTTGAGACCTTACATCATTACAGAGGTAAAAGTGTAAAATTTGGTAATGATGCACCGTGTCCTGTTAGAGGAAAAGGTTTGATTAAACTGACTGATAAGATATCTTGTGAAAATGCATATTGGGTTGAAGGGCTTAATTATAAGTTGTTAAGTATTGCTTAGCTTAACAAAACTGGTTACCGAGTGAAATTTCATCACAAGCAAGCTAAAATATTTGATGGTATTGGAGAACTGATTGGAAGTGTAGATCAGACTAGAAGTAATTTGTTCTATCTTGACCTATCTGAAGAAACATGTTTAATTTCACAACTTGATGATATTTGGTTATGACATAAAAGGTTGTGTCATGTTAACTTTGACAATCTGGTAGAGATAAGTAAGAAGAAAAAGGTAAGAGGTCTACCTAGATTGAAGAAACTTGAGAATGTGATGTGCAAGGAATGCTAGCTAAGAAAAATGACAAAGTCAAGTTTCAAGAGAAAATCCTTTACTTCTAAAAACATTTTAGATTTGGTTCATACTGATCTTTGTGGACCTATGGCTATACAAAGTTACTATGGTGCTAGATAGTTTATCTTATTTGTTGATGATCATACTAGGATGATGCATGTAATGTTTCTAAAAGAAAAATCTGAAGCTTTTCAATTCTTTAAGTGCTATTTGGCTAAGGTTGAGAAGGAGATAGGTAGAAACCTGAAATGTCTTAGATCTGACCGAGGTGGAGAATTTACATCAAATGAATTTAATCTATTTTGCAATGATAGAGGAATTAAAAGACAGATGTCTGCACCTAGAACACCTCCACAAAATGGTATAGCAAAAAGGAGAAACATATCTATCTTGGATTGTGCAAGGACATTATTGATTGAAAAGAATGTGGCACAGAAATACTGGAAAGAAGCTATATGCACTGCTGTCTACACTCTTAACCGGGTACAGATCAAGAAAGGTACAAATTTGACACCCTATGTATTATGGCATGGACATGCACTGAGTGTTAAATACTTTAGAATCTTTGGAAGTAAGTGCTATATATTAAAAGACACTAGGAATGGAAAGTTTGATGCTAAGAGTGAAAGAGGAGTTGAACATGATGAAATAGAGGAAAGAGGAGTTGAACCTATTTTGGCAAAATATGTAAGAAGACATCACAAGCTTGAATAGATAATTGGAGATAAAAATACTGGAATTTAGACCAGAAGTAAGACTAAGGATCCAACATGTCTACTGTGTGAATTTGAACCCAAGACAACTAGAGAGGCATTGGAGAATGAAGACTGGATATAAGCAATGAATGAAGAGATTGACCAGATAGAGAAGAATGATACTTGGACTCTGGTGCCGAGACTTGAAAACAAAAATGTTATAGGAACAAAGTGGGTGTTTCTAAATAAGATGAATGAAAATGGTGAAATCACTAGGAACAAAGCTAGGCTGGTATGCAAAGGCTACGCACAAGAACAAGGAATAGATTATGGGGAGACATTTGCCCTTGTAGCTAGATTGGAAGGAGTAAGAACTTTGCTTGCATATGCTGCTTATAAAGATTTCAAGGTATATCAAATGGATGTCAAGTCTGCATTTTTGAATGGTATACTAGAAGAAGAAGTTTACATAAAACAACCAGAAGGTTTTATTGATCCAAATAGAAGACATATGGTGTGTAAACTAAACAAAGCATTATATGGATTGAAGCAAGCTCCCAGAGCATGGTATGAGAGGTTGTACAACTACTTGATATAGATTGGATTTTCAAGAACAAATGACACAAACAATCTATACATGAAAGATGAAGAAGGTAAAGGTATCCTGTTAGCAAAAATTTTTGTTGATGACATTATTTTTGGTGGACAAGATGTATTATGTAAAAGTCTTTCAAATGAAATGCAAACTGAATTTGAAATGATTATGTTTGGTGAGATCAAATTCTTTGTTGGTTTACAAGTATATCAGAGGAAGAATGGAATTTTCATTACATAGTCTAAGTATGTTAATGAAATACTAAAAACTTTTGGAATGGAAGATGCTAAACCAGTGGGAACTCCTATGGTTACTGGACAAAAGTTATCTAAGAATGATGATGCTGCAGAAGTGAATCAGACTTTGTATAGATCCATGATTGGAAAATTATAGTATGTTGTACATAGTAGACTAGATATTGCATTAGCTATTGGGATTGCGGCAAGATTCTCTGCCAATCCTAAGGAAACACACATGATGGTCATGAAAAGAATTATGAGATACTTGAAAGGAACTGCTGACTATAGTTTATATTATAAGAAGGATGCCAAATTTAAACTCAGAGTTTATACATATGCTGATTGGGTAGGAAATGTAGATGATAGAAAGAGTACTAGTGGTGGAGCTTTCTTTCTTAGACAGAGATTAGTCTCCTGGACAAGCAAGAAACAAAATTGCATTTCCCAATCTACTGCCGAGGCCGAGTATGTTGCTGCTGTAGTAAACTGTTCAAATGTGGTATGGATAAAACAATTGTTGATAGGCATGAAAGAAGAAATCATTGAACCTATTGTTATTTTCTATGACAACACAAGTGCTATCAATATTTCTAAGAATCCAATGATGCACACTAAGACCAAGCACATTGCAATCAAGTATCACTACTTGAGAGAATTAGTACAAGACAAAGAAGTCCAAATGGAATATGTGAATACAAAAGAACAATTAGCAGACATATTCACTAAAGATTTACCCAGAGAAGCTCATGAGTACTTAAGAAGTCAATTAGGGGTTCTTCCCCTAACTGAGGCTGCCTAGACAAGCTAAGAGCACTACATCAAATGTGCTATAGTAGAAAATTTGACAAATTGATGCAGACGATTGTCACACTTTAGGGCTAGCCTAGAGTTGTGAAAAGAAGCAAAGACAAGGAATCGGTCATAAGCAAGATGAAAGAGGGAGAAACACTAAGCTGCACAAATATTATCTACATCTGATGGATGTATGTTTTAGTTGCTACTTTGGCATTTTTGTCAAAGAGGGAGATTAACTGATATGATAACACATGATACTAAAAGGTAAAAGGGAGATGAACTGAAATGAAGGATTGGGATAGAGGGAGATCTGAATACTTCTGACGGTCACAAAAGTGAGGCTTATAGGATTCTGAATCAGAATGAAGCTAAGGATATTATAAATAATTTTCTGATGGATAGATAAGTTTTGGATTGGTTGGTAATCCATGTGTTATTCAAGTGATATCATATGGTGTTGCCATCAATGCCAAAGAGGGAGATTGTTGGAAACTGCAATTGAAACAATTGTTGTATTGTCATTTATATCAAACCTTAATTGGTAAGATTGTTGCTACTTAGGAAAGTACTATATCTATTTGAGTGTTGCTAAGGGGCTAAGAAAGGTGGGTAAAAAAAGCACCTAAGGAAAGGTTGAGTTATCTTGATACTACAAAGTGTACTTGACTATGTTGCACAATGATGAGATAATGTATTGTTTATCTTAGTAAGACTGAAGACTAAACTGGTAGGATTAATCGAGCAAAGAATGGAAAAATCATGTTTAAGCTGAGTTATGTTAGTGTCGACCGAGTTAGTATATGCCGAACAAAATTATAGTGTCGATCGAGCATCAGTAAATTGTTGAGGAAGATAGTGTAAGCCGAGGAAACAGTTTTAGTAATGACTGAGCTTTCTACATGAAGACCAAGTAGTTGATCATAGTATTGACTGAGCATCAGCAATTTTATATTTGAAGAGAATTTAATTTTTGAGCTGACATTGTTGAATTCTTAGATTATGTAAAACGCACTGACTTTATTTATTAATTGATTGAAAGCATTAAATGCACTGTAAAACATTTTATTATAAATCTTTAAGAGATTTGAGATGATTCTAGAAAAGGAGCCAAAGAACATGAAGTAGGTAGATTCAATGAATCTGACCTAACCCTAAGATCTACGAATGAGATTGAGCGGAAAAAGATGAGAAAGAATAAAGGGAACCTAAGCATTTGGATATGCAAGTGCATGGGTGAACAAAGAATGCTGGAAGAGTAAAGTTTTATTGACTGAATTTCTAGAAAAGGTTGAAGGAGAATTGTGGTGGTTGCTTGAAGAAAAATTCCAATCAGATCAGAGATGGAGATGGCAAAGTTTCAAAGTCAGTAAACCATCATTAGTGTATGAAATTGGATTTGATATTTGCAAAGTGAGTTGTATATTTTTCAGATAAACATAGCTGCTACTTTCTAACCATTGTAAAAGTCAAAATCCTTTTAACAGAGGTTGACCTAATAGTCATATGTTAAATCCTTTGAACAAGGTTGCATTCTAATGGAGTGTATGTAAGTCCTATGACTAGGCTCACTTTTAATAGGGTGATTGAAATCCTTTAACCGGGTCACACCTGATAGTGTGTATTGTAACCTTTGACCGAGTTGGCTTTTTACTGAGGTCACTTCAGAAGAGTGAAAATAATAGTAGCATGTTACAAAGTGGTTTTTCCCAAATTGGTTTTCCACTATAAATCCTAGTGTTGAAAATTTTGTGAATGTTTTGGTTTGAACATTACTATGTTTTACAAGTTAAGTTACAGCTGGGTAGTTGACTGCATTGTTGTATGTTTCTATTATTGAATCAGTGATGACTGAGTTTGTTTTGGTTTTGGATCTGATTTAAGGAAAAGTTTTTTAGATTGTTTTATACATTAGGACCTGAGAACAACTAATTCACCCCCCCTCTCTGTTGTTCTAAATCATATTAACAAAGACATTTAATCAAAAAGTATTTTGAGACAAAACCTGATGTAGTATGTTTAATAGAAACTAAACTAGAACAAGAAGCAACATAAAAGTTTTCAGGAGTTTGGAACAACATTTCAGAATCCATGAATGGTATGGGTAAGGTGACCTTCATTCTTGGTCGTGACTTCAATGAAACATTGGATATGGCTGATAAGAAAGGGATCAAGGGGATTATGAGCAGGATCCAATTTGATTTTCAGATCTTTGTCACCAAAAATGGATTATGGGTGGTTAAAACCAAGAATGGGGTGTTTACATGGATGAATAGGAGACATGGATTCTCACACATTGCAGAGAGATTGTACCATTTTTTCTAGAAAGAGAATGGGGATCCCTCCCCTTGATCTTTGAGGCAAAAATACTTCCCATGATCGAGTCGAATCACTTTCCAGATGCTTTAGTTTTGTAGAAGGATTTGGTACTGATTTGATGCTCTTTGAAGATGGAGAAAATGTGGCTAAGAGAAGAATGATTCTGGAAAATGGTGGCAAACTATTGGAAGATTGTACTTGTTATTTAAGGAAATATGGGGTTTCAATTGTTCAAAAAATTATAGTATATCAAGAATAAGTGGAAGTGTTAGAACCAAATTCATTTCAAGGATATATTTGTGGAAAAAAACATTGGATGAGCAGCTAGAGGTTTTAAAAAATAAGGTGATTCAAGAAGGTATGGATAAAATTGATTTATGAACTGATAAGGACTTGTAACAACAATATGAGGAAATTCTAGCCAGAGAAGAAATATATTGACACCAAAAATCTAAAGAGAATTGGTTGAAAAGTGAGGACTGGAATACAATGTTTTTCCATAGTTCGGTCAAGGAAAGACCATTAATTAATAGAATACCTTCAATAATGAATGAAGTTGGTTAGCAAGTTATGGAATCAGATGCAATCAACAAGGAAGTGGTTGAATTTTACTCATCACTATGGTCATCACAGGATGGAGTGATAGTAGAAGCTATATAGGGATGGTTGATAGTGTTCCTTGAGGGAAGGGGGATTGTGAAAGACTTGTTATCATTGTATTGTGTATTTCCAATATGTTTGGATGCAGGGCAGACCAGGAGAATGAAGGATCACTCACTGATTGCATGATAACCCAATTTTGAAGGGTCACTAGTTAAGGGGATAGTCAAGGTCTGGATGATTGGGCCATTGGAGGATCCTATTTCTTTGTATTAATTTCTATTAAAATTGGATGCATGGATTTCATGTGAATTATTGGCTGCTATGTGTCCTACAACTACATTCATAAATCTGCATATACTTCTCTAGGGTTGTAAGCCATTTAGGGATCAAAATAGAGAAAATAAATCAAAATCGTTCTTTGTCCTATTTCCTTTTAACAAAGTCTCAACTATCAATGATAAAATACATTTGATTCCCTAAGCTATCAATACAAATGGCACCTAGCTAGAAGCTCATGGGCTATCCATTTGATAACCATAGTCAACATTTCAAAAAAATGGATATCCTTGAGCACAAGCACCAATAACATCAAATAATGGAGTTAAAGAATGGGCTAGGGTACGACACCAGTAGAATGCGGTCATTTCAGTGAGCATCTTAGAAATATAAAATGGCATCATTAAACATGCCAGTAATATCAACAAACATGAATCCAAACATTTCAAAATAGTGAATCGATATCCTTGAGCACAAGCACCAATAACATCAAATAATAGAGATAAAGCACTGGCTAGGGTACGATACCAGTAGAATGTGATTATTTTAGAGAGCATTCATGATAAAATAAAATGCAATGCATTTGAAATTTGTAGCTGAATATGATGCTAGAGGCTCGAAAGATGAAGAAATCACATACCTTCTCTCATGCTCATTTTTCGCTCATTTTCTTCCGCTCCTTTTCTATGCAATCGAAATAAAAATGATTTGGCATTTCACTTTTTTTTTCATCTATACCCCGAAACTGTTAGAATCTGATGGTAAATTTAAAACTCATGGGAATACTGACACCATCGGGGCCTATTACAAAAAAAAAACACCAAATTCATTAAAAAAATTACTCGTCGGAAGTTTCTATCAAAATTTGGCCCCAAATGTAGTAGTGATAGTGCACATGTGCTTTAGTGCATATGAACTATGGCCGTTGGGGGGCCAAAAAGGAATGTGGCACCTTTTTGGTCCCCCATCTTTGTGCATATACCCATGTGCACAAAATACAATATATTTTAATACACGTGTAGTTACTCAAAATGCAAATTATTTGAAATCTAATATATATATATATATATATATATATTTAGTTTCTTATATAACATTTCAAATATTTTTAAAAATCTCTAGTTATTAATATTGTAATATACATAATTATATTAAACTAGAATATTATTATATTTATCATAATTAAATATTTTAAATTATTAATATTCTAATTATTCTAATATTGAAATTTTAATATTTTAAACCAAGTAAAGTATTATTTAATATTATTTTAATACCATTTATCTAAGACCATTGATAATTAATTTGAGTATAAGTTGTGTATGAGAGAGAGAGAGAGAGAGAGAGAGCTCATTGATAATAACTTCATAGAGAGAAAATAAGAGAGGAGAGCATCTCTTTAATATAGATGAGTATAGGAGTTACTAATCACCAATTTAAGAATGCCATCATCCATAATGGGTGTGTGCAAAGTATCAAATTCCTCTTAAGGAGGAAAAGATAATTTCCTTATTAAAGGAATTAGAAAATGTGGCATGTCCTCCCACTTAGACTAGAGGATAAAATACAAGTAGGGATTCCATAGGACTCTCCTGAAAGGATACCTTGGTTTATCCTCAAATAAATAAATAATACAAAAAAGGAGAGATTAACCATTCTAACACCCCCCCTTAATCTTTACTTGGGGAGTTTAAAAGAATGGGAATTAAACGGTCCAAATTTTTACAAAAATCTACAACTTGAACTTCAATATGTAAGGAAGAGATTTGATTGTCTTCAATATGAACTTGATCCAAGTCTTCATATAGTCTTCTTGAAGTTATAGGACATGTGAAGATGAATTGATTCCTTAAGTGGGCCTTGAAGATTCACCTGAAATAAAGGACCATAGAAACATGAACCAAAGAAACTATCCACAAGAAGAATATCATCTAACATTCAAGTTAGTGAAACTATGAAACTTTTGCATGAAATTTTATCAAAAAGAAAAGGAGCTAACATGAAATCAAGATAAACCAAATGGTCAAAGGAATATAAACATAATCCACTCTCCTATCTCAAAATAAACATACTAATGCACAAATAACCACAAATAAGGCCAACTAATGAAATTTGCATCAATGTTGCATCATTCACATGGATATAGATGACCCATTAATGAGTCATCACTGGAAGTGTACAGGTGATCAGTCCACAACCTGCATGACTCATGAACTAAGCAATGAAGTATGAAAACTCATCATAATATTAGTAATTTTACAAAGAGAAAAGAGAGAGACAAAAGCATAATCCAAGTAGGACAACAAGTACCATAATCAAGGAGAAAGATCTAAACCAACATTAACAAATCAAAAATTGACATATGCTAAATAATAATCTGAACTAAGGATTATGAGTGAGAAAACATATTGCCTTCCAAATATATGATAAATCTAACAAATTTCAAGAACATCATCCTCACCATGAGGAAAAATAACCAATGGCTCAAGTTGATAAACATGAATTGAAGTAAGTGCATACCAAACATTGGATGGAGGGAAACTCCACGGTTCCCTTTGTAGGATAAGGAAACAGAGTTAACCTTGAAAATTGGGCTCCCAATGCAACTTGCAAATAAAATGCATATCAATAAATGGTATAAAACCATAAAATACCACCATGTGCATAAAGAGATGCTATAAAAACATAATATTGCAACTAGGTGCAAAGTAATAGATCATATGGAACCCATAAAAATGCAATTAAGTGCAGAACAATAGATCATATAAAAAATGATAACAATTAATGCTAAAGAATGAAATCAACAATAATACACAAGAAGGAAATGTTGCTAGATAAATCAAAATACTTGAAAAAATTAAAAGAGCAATGCATTCAATTAAACATATGTCACATATTTATAAAGGGTTAGGAACATTATAACGAACTGTAAAAGCATGACAAGATTTATTACCATAACTTTTCTGAGAGCTGTGATTATTTGGTTCATAGGTTTTTTATCTTTTTGTTTTTTAAAGCAATTGTTGGTCACATGACCATCTTTCCCACAATAGGTGCAATGGGGTCTTTTATGAGGACCATTGTTTTGAGGGTTATTATTATGATTATTATTATGATTATTAGATCTAAAGTTAGGATTTTGATTTTTAGAAATAAAAGAAAGTTCATTAGATTTAGGAGTACCAAATTGAATCAATTTTTCTTCCTCTTGACACAACAACTTTTCAAAAATAATGTAAGTTAATTGAGTTGCTAAACTAGGAATAGCTAATTGAGAATGAACATTAGTAATAAATTGTTGAAACTACCTAGGAAGACATTTATTTAAAATAATATGAATCAATCTAATATCATCAATAGTAATTCCTAAACCATTTAATTTACTTTTAATTGAATTTAACTTTAGTAAAAACTCATCCATTGTTTTAAAATCAGTATACTTGAGATCCTCAAATTGATTTTGGAGTTGAATCTTTATGGATTCATTGGGACTATCATAGGTATTTTTCAAAATATCCCACACTGCATGGGTTGTGGTATAGTTAGAAATAAGAGCATATAAATCTAGATTAAGGGAGATACCAATGAGGCCAAGTGCCTCTTCATTTTTGGCAATCCAAGCAACTATATCATCTTGAGCTACAGAGGTGGCTAGAGCAGGAGTCACACCAGTGTTAATATATAAGATGTGTTTAAAGAAAAAGATAAATGAAATATGCATTTTCCACACATGATAGTTTGTACTATTTAACTTAATCTCAAGAATAATTGTAGACATGATGAAATAAACAATAATAGAATTAAATTATTAAAATGATTAGGTACACAAAAGGAGGTCAAAAAAAATAATAATTGACACCTAATTAATGTAAAAGACAATTTAACTTAATGTTTTGAAATTAAAGAAAAAATAGGTTTTACAGGGACCCAAAACCCAAATAGCTGAAAAAAATAGCTAAGGCATTAAGTTCACCAAAAAAGAGCAACCGAAATAGAAAGGGGGAACAAACACCCTAGACCAACTAAGACCAACAACATAGGAAACAAAAAGAGAACTAGAAAAATAAACCTGTTATTGCCACCCTTTCAAAATCTGGATGGAGTCTTCCATCTTTTTCTCCAGCTCTTTCATTTTTTTTAGATTCTCCTTGAGCCCCAAAATCTCCTTACTAGAAGAGGTATTCTAGCTCATCTTCACTCTAGTTTTGGACCCTAGGCATTTCCCCTTAGTATTATGGTTCTGCATAGCTTCCCATTCCTTCTTCTCTAGCATATCAACCAACAAATGAAGATTACTGGTATCAGACTTCATGCCCTCCATAGAATGCCCGAGCATGTTTTCCATCATTTTTTCAACACATTGAATCCTGACCAATAATTTAATAGGGGCACAAAAATCCCGAGAGTGGTCATATTCCTTATCCCTATTAGTAGCTCTCTCCAAAAGATTTTGATACTTAGCCTCAAGGTCAATATTTTGTACCTTAAGCTTTTCAATCTGCTAATAGCACCATTTGTCATTTTTGAAAGAAAAGAGAGCTCTATCTTTAGATGTGTGTAAGAAGCCCAAATACAAATCCTCCTTATCCCTAAGATCATCAATTATCATCGACACTGAATCCTCTCTCTTCACATCCTCCTATCTAATATCCTTCCCTTTATTTTCCTTAGCCTCCTTGAGCCCTAAAATATCCTTACTAGAATAGGTATTCTAGCTCATCTTCACTCTAGTTCTGGACCCTAGGCCTTTCCCCTTAGTATTAGGGTTCTGCATAGCTTCCCATTCCTTCTTCTCCAGCATGTCAACCAAAAAATGAAGATTACTGATAGCGGACTTCATGCCCTCCATAGAATGCTCGAGCAAGTTTTCCAACCTTTTTTCAACACGTTCAATCCTGGCTAGTAATTTAATAGGGGCACAGAAATCCTGAGAGTGGTCATAGTCCTTACTCCTATTATTAACTCTCTCTTGAAGATTTTGATACTTAACCTCAAGGTCAATATTTTGTACCTTAATCTTTTCAATCACCTTATAGCACTATTTGTCATTTTTGAAAGAAAAGAGAGCTCTAGCTTTAGTTGTGTATAAGAAGCCCAAATACAAATCCTCCTTATTAGTAAGATCCTCAATTATCATCGACATTGAATCCTCTCTCTTCGCATCCTCCTTTCTAATATCCTTCCCTTCATTTTCCTTAGCCAACATCTCAACAAAATAGAGGATATTTTAATCCTCCCCTTCTAGCTTGTCCTCACAATTGTTGTTACCCTCATCCATGTATCCCTCATCAATGGTGTCCTTCATAATAGTTTAGTTATTATTTATCCCAATTTCGGTGTCACTATCCATTTTGTTAGGGATATCAACCCTTTCCTATTGTTCCTCCTTATCAACTAGAGTATTCTCCATGAAAGAAGGGTCAAGGTCAATAATGATGTTTTTAGTTCCATGGTTAGGAAGCAACTCCATAATAGGATCCTCCCTAATACCCTCAGAAAACCCCTTATCATTTCTATCTTTATCCTCTTTACCTTCAACGTCAGTTTTGTCAGCTTCATCATCCCTCGTATCGTTTGTTTCCTCTACAATATCCTTCCCAGAAGCCTCAAAGATCTCCTTATCATCCATGGAAGTATCCCTAGAAGAAGACGTATTATTTCCCTCCGCTTTCGAACTCTTACTCTTTTTTATCCCCATTTTATTTTTATTAGAGCTCAAGAACTCTGAATCTTCATCTTCGACAGAGCCATCACTAGAGTTCGTCTCCTCATTCTCTGTGCTCACCAAGTACTCAACCATTACTTTCTTCTTCTTCTTCTTCTTCAAAGATGAAGGAGGGTCATCATTCACCTTAGAGTCAACAGTTTTGGTTCTTTTAGCCGCTAATTCATCCTTTCCCTTTGCAAAGGTTATACTCTTTCTCTTTTCCTTAGGGTTTTTCACAAAGATCTCAAGGATATTATTTAGCATATGGCCATGAATAAGCAAGAGGAGACCCTCATGGAGAATTGGTGTATCAACATTCTAACTATTCATAGCTAGGCTATGAAGTAGAGAATTAAAGAGATAGTACAAGAATGGGATAAAATCCTTATAGCAAAAGTGATTTAAAAGACCAAAGTGGTGAGACTAGGCTCTGGTAAACTGACCTTCTAGATTAATGTATTCCATAATGAAAATAAGGACCTCACACTAGATTTCCTTAATATTATTGACAACATAAAAACCCCTCTTTTTAACAATGGAATCCCTTTCTTTATCAAACTTGGGGAATTTATTAGTGGTCATTTTGAAAATTTTCCTATTACTATAAAATTTTAGACCAAACAAGGGTAAACCAGTTACCTGAGAAATAAGCTCCACATTGAGGATAATTTTGTGACAGAATTGTTCCTCTATCCTGCTATGAATTTTTGGTTGATACCCTTATCATAACCATGCATCATCTCTAGATAAGACATGATCTGACCCTTCTCCAATTTCCTCCATAGTTTAGGGTTCTTCTTGATTTTCAAGAAATCTTTGGGTTCCTCTCTATTCAAATCACCCCCCATTGTCAAATTTCTCTCAAGCTTAAAATTTAAACAATGAACAAAAGAAACCCAAAATGAAACAGTAAAGAAGTCAAGCCCAAGCACCCAAAAAGCATGCGAGAAGAAATAGTAATGATGGTTCATTAACATTCTGAGCCAACCTTGATTATTGGTGATGTAATCTTTAATCCACGATCCTTTCATCATTTCCAATAAATCTCACCACCTTACTACTTTATTCCATGTCATAAGGGAGTCGAGACTGACCCCTTTGTTGGCAAAAACATCACCAGTGGTGTTAGATTCTTGAAAGGCATGGGACACGTATGATTTTTTAAAAGAACCCAATATGTCAATGGTCATGTCTATAGTATTGGATATAGACCATGAAACATTTGACCTCCCTTTTATACCACTTATAATGTTTAGGGAATGCCCTTCTAACCACACTTTTTAAACATTCATTTGTTTAGCCCGCTTTAAGGAATAATAGGCTTTGAGGGCGTCGACAATATGATTAGTTTGAGAGCCAAGAGGAACAACAACAACATCGATGAAGTTACCACAACTATTCCTAATGACCCCCCCATAGCTAGCTTTGCTAGGGTTCCCCTTCACCACACCATCAAAGTTGTGATTTAACGTAATGAACTAATAAGAATATGAATAACTTAATTTCAATATTAATTTTTTGGTTAAAATTTTTTGGTTTAATTCCCATTCTTGTAAACTCCCCAAGTAAAGATTAAGGGGGGGTGTTAGAATTGTTAATTTCTCCTTGGTTGTATTATTTATTTATTTATTTGAGGATAAAATAAGGTATCCTTTTAGGATATTCCTATGGAATCCCTACTTGTATCTTGTCCTCTAGTCCAAGTGGGTGGACATGTCACATTTTGTAATTCCTTTAATAAGGAAATTAGCTTTTCCTAACTTCAAAAATAAAAATAAAAAATTCAAATGCAACTCTTTAGCGGTAATATGACTAAAGAGGGTTAGAGAAATTAGAAAAAAATTACAAAAAAATCTACAACACAAATAAGTTAGCAAAATGAAGCTAAGATACTCTCTCAAACAAGAGTTTCCAATGAGATGTACTCCCAAGAATGGTAACCTTGAAAACTACACTCAAACAAAGATTAGCAACGCAAGCTCTGATACCATGTAAAGAATAATAAAAAGAGAAAGGAACAAAATAATAATCCAAGAGAGAGAGAATGAATAATGTATTACCATGAGATAACCAAGAACTAGGAGCAAGCACCCAATAGTCAAAGAGTGGAGACAACAAGATTTTTGGAAGGGAAAAAACAAAGAAAAATCCCTTTGTGATATTATGAAAATGAAAAAGTCAGAGAGAGAGAGATCATTTACAACAACTTCATATAGCGAAAATAAGATAGGAGAGCATCTCTTTTATAAAGATAAGGATAGGAGTTACTAAGTAACTCACCAATCTAAGAATGCCATCATCCATAATGGGTGTGTGCAAAGTGTCAAATTCCTCTTAAGGAGGAAAAGCTAATTTCCTTATTAAAGGAATTGAAAAATGTGACATGTCCACCCATTTTGACTAGAGGACAAAATACAAGTAGGGATTCCGTAGGAATCTCCTAAAAGGATACCTTGGATTATCCTCAAATAAATAAATAATTTACAACCAAGGAGAGGTTAACAATTCTAATAGATTTTGATATATATTTGAATCATTTTCCATTCTAAAAGGTATTGATCACTTTCTCTAACTTATTCCTCTTTCTCATCACCACTGGGCAATGTGTTACTTGGCTAAGGGAATCACTGGGTTGTAAAGAGTATTGGGAGGAATCATTCAACATTCTCTATTTATTATCATTGCTAGTCAGTATTATATCATTGGATTATAAAATCATTGGGCATAATATGATACTATTTAAGTGAGGAAATTACTAGACATTCTACAACAATACAAATCTAAAAAAAATTATATTATATATTGTTGGAAAACATCACATGACAACAGATAGGTATCTTGAAATTAACATTACAGAATATTATATTCAAATTATATTAGAGTTAAGGATTTCTTATAAGGCCTTCTAGAATATATATATGAGGTATTAATATATATGTGGCCCATTCCTTAATCTCTCGCTATAGTCTTGTAAGAGAGTAGCTTGGTGTTGTGTAGGGAGAGGTGGATTAAATCCACACAAGGTAGGTGAATCCCAAGATGAGAATAAGGATAGGGTTTGAAATCCTTGAGGGAACCTACTTGAAGATTAGTGTCAAGCATCCTACGATAAGTAAAACCACATTCTTCTTAGGGTTGGGTTTAGGAGAGAAGTAATATTAATTACCAAATGTATTATGAATCATTCATTGTCTTCTTAAGTTGAATTGATCTGATTGCATAATAATGTGTGTTAAACATGAGAAGTTGACAACTTGCTAGTAGAGGACATTACAAATATTCAACATCGTTGGTTCTTTTTGCTTCTTGATTTTTCTTTTGTAATTTGACAAAGCTTTATCAACTTTTGCACCTAGAGCATCTAAGTGTTGGGTGGTTTCATGCACTTCATTTTAGGCAAAATAATTTTGGTTCTTTTAATTTCAATGCCCTATGTCCATACTCCAATACTTGTGGTCACATAACTTTGGCTCGATATTTTCTTCTATTGGAATTAATTTTGTTCAAGAAAACAATGTCAACTCTTCTCTTTCCATTTCTAAGACTAGTGAGGGTCTGATTTTTGTTCCAATTAAAAGAATACAATCCCTTGTCAAATATTCCTATGGTAGATTGTTTAATCTGATCCAAAATGCTCGTTCCATAAGTACCATTTCTAATGGGTTGAAATTTATCTCCTAGTTCTGCACATATAACAATTTGACCTCAAACCACCATGGCACTGGTTTTACAATTTTTTCTCTTTGATCTTTTGATTCTAGTGTTATGGCCAAGAACTATTTTGGAAGGAAACTAATTATGCATCCATACCCCAGTTAAGGTTGATCTATTTTCGATTTCCTTTCAACTCGATCTATCACCGATGACCCTTGCTAATATTGTGTGTGCTTCCAAGTATTGGGCTTCTTTTTTTATGATCTCTGACACATCAATTTCCAAGTATGTATGTCTAAGTTCAGGGGCATCAGTTCTTGATATCTTTTGAGGCTGAATTTTCCTTTGATTCTACTTGACATATTGGTAGCCGACTAATGGGATTTGATTCAAGCCTTGGACAACTTCAAGTGAATAAATTCCTAGGAAGGGATTTTTTTTGCTATCTACTTTGTTTATACTTGGGACTTTGAATGATTCGCTTATTCAATGGAAAAATTCACTAGGGAGGAATAGATGATTTTTATATTTTCACAATTTCTCTTAAACCTCATGTCAAAGTCAATCTATAAATTATTATGTAATATCAAGTACAATTTTAAAGATATCTATTTTTATTAATAATTTAAATCTATGATTATATAATAAATAATACTTCTTTAAAGTATAAATTATTATATGATATATCATAATATTTAGTATAATTTATAAGTTAAATATATCATAATTATATAATAAATATCATTAAAATTATATGTATTAATATATTATATTATTTTGATATTGCATAATGTAATATATAATATATTTGTATAATATCTAATATAAATATATAAATAATTTGTATACTTTATATTATTATATTATTTATATATTATCTAATATAAATATAATGAATAATTTGAAGATTATGTCACATCAAATTAAATATTATAATTTATGAAATGATATACAATATAGGTTATAAAATATACTAATGATTAAAAAGTATACACAATAAACCCAACATCCACGAATTAATATAGCAGACCAATTCATTTTAAAAATAATATCTTTTCATTTAATTTAGAATAATATCTGGTTTTTTAATCTAAATTTTAAGTTTTAAGATAATGTTTGAATTGCTTTGATGTTTACGCCGTAGGTGTTTCCATTTTGGAAAGCCTTGACCTCTTTTGTGTCATCCACGGTTGTAATAGCGAGAAAAGAAAATGACTACCATCGGAGCAATCCTTACGGTTCATCGTAATTGAAGCTATACACGATTGCCAATATAGTCTTAAAGTAAGATATTTGACAACAGAAATTGTTAACTCCAACGTACTGTAGTCCATGTTTGTCGTGCAAGCTGATGGCCAAGAGAAGATTATATTACTCCTTTCGTCGATGTATGAGAAAGTAACTTTAAAATAGTTTTGAATAAATATTAATTCTATCAAGTTTAATGGTGGACTTATTATGGTGTACAATTGGGATTATTTAAATCATAAAAAATTTAGTGTATATTGATTTTTATTTTATTTTAAAAAAATGTAAGTGTAAAGTTTCATTATTGTTTTTACGAGAAAATATTATGATATTTCATTCGAATATAAAAGAAAAAGAAGATAATAATTAGAAAAGTTAAATGACTATTTTTTAAATTTATGTATTAATTTAGTTGTTAAATAATGAATAATAATTTAATATCTCATTCATATTAAAAAGTAAAAAATATTTATAAATCAAAATTAATATTTATTGTTAAATTACTCTATGTAAGAATAATTGAATTTATCTCTTACTTTTGTTTATATTGTTTAATCTAACTATTTATATGCAAATCTTTTCTTTCTAAATTATAATATGTAAATTACTTTTTAAAAAAGAGGATAAGTATCATAAATTATAATTACGTCGAGAGGTGTCCTATACAACCATAGCGGAAGGGGAGGACACTAGCATGACATATTCCAAAGAATATGTTGTGTACACAAAAAAGAAATGAAGTCAGTTACATTCAAAATTAGATAAATAAAAAAATCATTCCCAAAATTAAATAAATAAAAAATCAATCATTGCTGAAAAAGCTAAAAAAATGACCTACCATGTGGTCATTTTTGAAAAAAAATTAAAATTAAAAAATTTAATAAAAACTAAATTTTAATATAAAACAAATTAAAATAAAACAAAATTAATAAAAAACAAATTAAAAAATGCATGAAGCATTGGGGTGGGGACCTGTGACGGAATCCCCATGACTGGGGAGTTCCCCACGCCAGCGGGGAAACCGGAGGCCACAGCCACCTGGGCAACCCCACACAGCGGGGACAACAACCTGTTGCCGCCTGCCGTAAAAGGTAGGGGAATGGGGGATGGTGGCCTCGTCCCCAATCAAAATTTTAAATTTTAAATTTTGTGCAAATCATTATTGCATGTTTTTATATTTTATTTTTAGGTTTTTTTTTAAATTTTGGCATTTGCATGTTTTCATATTCTATTTTTAGAGTTTTTGGGGGAGTTATTAGGTTTTTTAAATTGGAATTTGAAGAGCCATCTATTGAGAATACGAGGAGACGCTTTCGATTTATAAAAGAGGGTCTCCTCATTTCATTCTTTTCATTTCATTTTTTGCAGAGAGATTTGGAGAGTTGGACAAGGCATTTCAAGAGAAACCAACAACCAATAGCCATCTTTTTGTTTTACTATTTATTTTTTTTAATATGATTTTCATATAGTCTTTTATATAGATTTTAATATAGTTTTAGATTTAAATAGTTTTTAATATAGGTTTAATATTGTTTTTCTTCTCATTTCATTTTTTTTGCAGGTGACAGGTTGAAGAGACTGGAGAGATTTGGAGAGCTTGATAATTTGGAGCAACAACCACATAGTGAGATTTTTGTTTTACTATTTAGTTTTTTTACTAGAGTTTTTATACAACTTTTATATAGTTTTTTATATAGTTTTTAAATATAATTTTAGATTTAAATCATTTTTAATATAAATTTTTTATATAGTTTTTAAATATAGATTTAGATTTTATCTGTAAAATTATATTAAATTTTATTCAATTATTTAGAATTTTAGTTTTTATTAGTATAAAATACTTTTGGGTATTAACTTTCACTATCAAATTTATATTCCCTTTCATTATGTTATTACTGAGAACAACATTTACTATGAAATAATTGATATTTGATATATATTCAATTATTTCATAGTATATTTATATAATATATATACTATTAATATAATTTTTATTTTACAATATTCATGTATTCTATATTAATTGATGAAAGAATTAATTCATATTGACAGATTGATCATCTCATTCCTCCAATCCGATTGGCTGACTTTCCAGGAGAACAACATTGGATCTTTCTAGAGCCATATTTTAGTGTTCATCTTCATGAATTTTGTGCATTTGAAATGGGACAACATGAACATATTAGCAATTGTGTTCTAAATTTTCTGGTATTGTTGGATCGTGTTTTTTCTCCAATCAAATAGTTACCTACCTGAAGATCATTGGATCTTTAGAAAATAAATTGTATATATAAATATATGTTATTCTTTATCACACATTTTTAAAATTATTTGTAATATTATTTCATATCATATAATTGCATTTAATCTTTAAAGAATCTTAGTTTACATTTGAATTTGTTCAATTGATAAACCCAATTCAATTTTTAGTAATTTTGGCCTATTTTAATTTAAGGATCAATGTAACTTTTTAACACAAATATGCTTCTTGTATGACCCAATATTGAGAATATTCTAAGGATTAAATAGCACAATGTAACATCTTTAAATAAATTAAAAATATGTAAAAATATATTTTATATATGTATAAATATAAATATATTGCTGATATAATAAAAATAAAAATTAAGATGTTTCTATTTTTTCCTTTTTCATTTTCATTTTCATGATGTTTCTAAAAGTTAATTAGTGAGAAGAAAATAAGATTATGTTATAATTATTTTTCCATATGATAAATATTATATTGTAATAAAATTTTAAGAATGAAGGAACTAAGAAAGATTATGTCAAAATTTTTTTTTCATTTATAAATATCAACATTGTAACAAAATTGATAATTTTAAAATATTTTTTTGTATTCAATTTTTAATTCATGCTTCTATAATTTACTTAAATAAATTTAATTATATCAAAATTATCTTTCAGTATTTATAAATAAGAAGATAGTAATGAATTTACTATTTGGAAAAACAATATAAAATATTTCTATTTTAGAAAAGTTATAGAAAAGAGTGATATCTTCAAATCCATGTTTCTATATTTTTCAATTTGACAATGTTTCTAAACTTTTAGTGCTTCAAAAATTAAGTTTATTGGAAAAGTAAGTTGTTATACACATTCATTACTATTTGTGTGTGTGTGTGTGTGTGTGTGTGTGTGAGAGAGAGAGAGAGAGAGAGAGAGAGAGAGAGAGAGAGATGGTGATTAGGGGACATATCTAGAGAGATAATTATAAAACTAACCATAACCCTAACCATAACCTAAGTATTAACACTAACACTAATCCTAACCCTAAACTCAACCTTTATTTATAAACTTTATCCTAACCTTCCCTCTAACGTTAAATTTATCCATGTAACCTAATGTGAACCCAGAGAGAGAGAGAGAGAGAGAGAGAGAGAGAGAGAGATGATGGTGAGATAGGGGAGGGGAGATACTAAGAGAGAGGGTGATTAGGGGGGATATCTAGAGAGAGTGGGAAGGGATATGAGAGGGGAAAGCCAAATCTTAGAGATAGGGGTAGAGAGAGAGAGGGGGGCAATGATGGTGAGATGTAGGAGGGAAGAGAGTGAGAGAGATGATTAGGGAGCATATCTAAAGAGTGTGGGAAGGGATAGAGGATGGGAGGAGAGAGATGGAACCTCGACACTAAAGCTAATATATAATATATTAATAATACATTTAATATAAATAAAAATAATAAAAATATAAATGTCAATTTACTATTTGATAACACTTATAATTTATCTAATATATTAGATATTACAATTCATGGTTGATTAACTTAGAGAGAGAGAGAGAGAGATGGTGATTAGAGGGCATATCTAGAGAGAGATAATTATAAAACTAACCATAACCATAACCTAAGTCTTAACACTAACCCTAACCCTAACCTCAATCTTTAATTATAAACTTTATCCTAATCTTTCCTCTAACCTTAACCTTATCCACATAACCTAATATGAACCAAAAAAGAGATATTTGAGTGAGAGAGAGAGAGAGAGAGAGAGAGAGAGAGAGAGATGAGAGAGAGAGAGAGAGAGAGAGAGAGAGAGAGAGAGAGAGAGAGAGAGAGATGATGGTGAGATAAGGGAGGGAGATAGGGGTAGAGAGAGGAGAATATGACGGTGAGATGAGGGATGATAGAGAGTGAGAGAGAAGATGATTAGGGGGCATTTCTTGGAAATAAATACAACTGGAAGATGCTCTAAAATTTGTGTGTGAGACATCTGCAAAATTAGATGCATTTCCATCGATGATGAAATAAGTATATTGTGATCATTATTCAAATAAAGGTTGCAATACCATCTTAATCATTAAAGAATATGTGATGTACTTACATCATTATAGAGAAATGTTTTGTATATTGTTCATTCTTATCTTGGCTTTCACACTTCTTACTTCATCTAAATAGTTAGGACTTATATTTCCCCTTTCATCTATGTAAGTTTCATGAATGAGAGAAAATAAATTGTTTTGACTATTCAAGTGATATTTATAACTATACTTGCAAGGTTTTGCAACATATTTGGTTGAACTCTATATTTATAATATTAATGGCTTCCAAAAATATGTGCCATAAAAATGATGCCTTCAATGGATGTGCCAAAAAAATGTGAAAAAATAATTATAAAAGGGCATCTCACAAATTTGTTAGGCACTAAATTTTGTATAAAACCCATATGCTAATTCTAAGCATAATCTTAATCTGAATGTTAATATTCATCATAAGCACAACCATTATTTTAATAACATTAATGAAAATCATAAAATTGAATTAATCATACCATAATAATAACATTAAGTAACCCTAGATGATATCCTTCACGATAACCATAATTAGCATTAACTAAAACTCTAATTCTAACCCTAACTATATTACTCAGTATGATTGTAATCCTAACTCTAATACCTACATCACATCACTAACTGTAACTGTAACTGTAACTCTAATACTAATAAGTATGATATTGATCCTAACTCTAAACCATGCATCCCATCTCCCACCACATCCCTTTTCAAAACCAGATTATGAATTGATCCCAATACTACTTCTAACCTTGATCCTAATCAATGTTATAAAACTATACCAAACCCTTACCCTAGCTAAATGCTCCAAACCTAAACCTATATCTCACACTACCTACTATATTAATGCTAACTCTAAAAGCTACATCCATCGGCAACCACGTCCCTAATCTTATTCTACCAGTCACCCAAATACCAACCTTAACCATAACACTATGTATGACTTAAACCTAACTATAAACATTACATCCTAACCCTTACCATGATGTCAAACTAACTCAAACCCTAGCCCTAAGTCTACACATAACTGTAAACATAACATCCTAACTCAAACCTCAACCTTAGTATGACATAATAATCTTGATACTAACTATGAATATAATTGTAACCATTCACACAAAAATACTCCTAAGGTGAAATTTTAACCCTAATCGTAACCATAACCTTGTCATTTACCATAGGTCAAATGCTAACCATACAATTTACACTAACCCTTAATAGGTTAAACCATAACCCTAATCGTAACCATAACCCATCACTAACGCTACAAGAAACACTACATATGAACCCCAAATTATATTACTAATTTGATTGTTGACCCTATTTGTCATACTAACCTTAAATAATATTTTAACCCTAATAATAATCCAAACTCAACACTCTGCATCCCATAATTAACCCATGATTAACCCTCACCGTATTAGTTACCCTAACCCTAACCCCCTTACCCTAGAATCTTAAACCTTAATGTTACACTATTTATATGATACTAATCCTAACTATTAACCTAACATCATATCCCTAACCGCATCCTTAATCTTACCCTATCCCTAATTGTAACTCTTACCCAAACCCTAACTCATAAGGTAAAATGTCCTACTAACCCTAACTCTCACCCTATCCCTAACCCTAACCCTAACTCTAACTGTAACTCTTACACAAACCCTAACTCATAAGGTAAAATATC